>JACXGI010005268.1:0-48115 GCA_016801175.1 Esox masquinongy | reverse complement strand
ATGTTGTTAAAGTGCTCTGTCAACTGTGTGAGGTTACAGTGGTGCAGGCTTACCAGTAGGACATGTTGTTAAAGTGCTCTGTGAACTGTGTGAGGTTGGGACTCTTCTCCTCATTCTGCTCCTTAGCCCAGAGCAAAACCTCAGGAATCTGTACAGAGAGAGAGAGGATCACACATAAGCACTTCCTCAGGAGATGGCAATGTACAAATAAGGGAGAGAGGAGGACATGCTTGGGTTCGCCACCTCGATTTTGTAAAAGAGCTCTGCGTCCAGGAGAGTTAGCTGATCGGCAATCTCGTGACTGCGAAAATCGTGCAGGGTTCCCGGTCTGACAAAAAAAAAGGAAACATGGCACTAGTCAGAACTCAACACTGACATTCAGAAAATTCCTAAAAGAACAATTACAAAGCTCAACATTTCTCAACGTGTCGCCGTTTGCAAATGTTAAAGTTCTCTGAAATTCAAAATGTGAGGTTCTAACTGTGATGGTAATTGCACGGGCGGGGCGGGGGCCTACCTGGCCGCTACACCTCGTGCAGCCAGTGGTTTGAGGGAGTGGGTGTAGCGAAGCTGCTTCCTCTGCTCCACCTTGTCCAGGATGTTGGTCCGGAGCACGCGGGCCAAGCTCAGCTCACCATTACACACCAACCTAAACACCAGGTCCATCAACTGCTTCAGGATGTCCTCTGTCATCTCCGCCAGGCTGACACACACACAGAGGGACGGATGGATGAGACAGGGGTGTTGGAGGAACAAAAGACAAGAAAGACGAGAGACAGCGTTTCATTGCAGATGAATGTTTACTAGTTAGCTCCTCTCTCGTCAGGATGTTTTTACTGTGGAGAACAGGAAATGCTATTAAGGATCGTGGAATAGCTCGGTTGGAGCTGGATGCCTAAGCTATATGGGGACCCCGTCAAAAACCCATTTTCAAGTCTACCGTTTGTATCCCTGGAAAATGTATGAACTGTGCAGTTCTATATACTCTGTTGTTGGTATGGAAGGATAGCACTGGAAAAACTGTCATTGTAGATTGCATTCTACGGAACTCACCACAGCTCGTCGACCACACGGACGAGAACAAAAAAGGTGTTTTTGCTCACTCTCTTCTTGAATGTGTCTGGGCTGTGACAAAACCTAGTGTATGTGTGGAAGGGTTAAGAAGCACAAACAGTATGTGAAAGTATACAACACACTGTGTAGTTTGACTGTTCTGTCCCCATATGTTGTCCACCACATTTGGCCTCCTGTGCCCCACTGTCTTAACTGTCTTAACAAACAAGCAGGCTGTGTTGAAGGTAAAGTGTGAGAGACGGCATGGAAAGGATATCTGTAGTGCAGCTTTTTGATGAGGTCCTCAGGGGTTATAAACGTCCTGTACGTCGTCAGGAAAGCCTCACAGTACAGGACAAGATCTGGTAATGAAGACCACACAGACGATTACCAAGGATTCTCTCCTTTCCCAAGAGATTCATTTGGGTAAAAGAACATCTGGGTCTATTAAAGCTAAAGTAGTATTATTAACAGTAATACCATTCCAGTTTTGGCAGAGCTTAATAAAGACACATCATGAAAACATCAAAACCTACTTGGTTTGAACCATATTCTGCTGTGGACATCATACAGACACTGGAGATGTAGTTCATATGGAAGTACATATGGAGGTGGGAGTGCAGGGAGACCCAGACAGTGTGTACTAACCTCCTTTGGGGGATGTGTTTGATGTGTGCGTGCGCCCGTGCGTGCGTGCTGGGGGATGTGCGTGCGTGTGTGTTAGGGGATGTGGTTGTGTATGTCATGGAGGTCATAAATACCTTTGCGGTCTGTTTCTGTGGCGTGGACTAACAAAATATCCCCCGATCCGGCTCTGACATCTGGACCGTCATCATTCTGGTAACAGGCGGTCAGATGAAATATTGTAAAGGGAGGAGAGGATTAGCCTTAATGTTGCCCTCGTGACAAGTCCCAGGGTCGCGACCTACCAGTGGCTGTCCTGATTAAACTGGACCGGACATACTGAAAAAATGGATGTTTTGAAAAGCTAAACTCATTAGCCCCGAGTGGGTTACCTACAAGGAGATAGGCACCACTAAAGCTGCTCTGATCTGCCAACTGCAGCTTTTCTCCTATAATCACGTAGCTCACATCCAATCACACAGGCAGTAACAGACAGGGACACTGGTGCAGAGTTTGAGGCAGGGGGCAGCAGAGGGCTCTCTGTAAGGAGGCTTGTCCTGTATCACCAACAGGATGCTGACAAGAAACCTCCACAAAGAGGGATCTCCTGCACTGTGATTATACATCTTCAAAGCCAAGGTGATAATAACAGACTGACGGTGAATACTGGAACGCAAGCTGCACGTTTACCTCCTGCTTTAGTGTTATCCGGGACATGATCTCCGTGTGATCGATGAGAGAAAGCTCATCTGTCTCCTCGCCGCTCTGTCCTTCTTCACAGGATTTCTGCCTTCGTCTGACAGGGAAAGGATTATGACAAGGTAGGGGGAAAAAGGTAGGAAAATCATTACGGTTTAACTTGTTAAATCGAGAGAGCAGGAACAATGGAGGATGGTAAACCACCAGAGGCCAATCTGCCCGGGGCACGGGAGCTTACCCGTCATCGGCCGCGTCCTTGTTATTGCACAGCGCGTCCTTCGAGGCAGTGCCGTCCAGTGAGTCGTCTAAGGCAGACGAGTCCTGACAGTGAGACACGACATGGTTAGGACAGGCCTCTGACCAGACCCGCAGCCAGAGGTCGTGGTTAGGACAGGCCTCTGACCAGACCCGCAGCCAGAGGTCGTGGTCATGAGGGCACTCAGTGGGGGAACACGTTTTGCAGTGGAAACGCAGTGTGTTTACCGAATGGACATGTGAATTCTCCTGTTGGGTGCCTAATGAACGTCACCCGCAGGTAAAGTGAAATGTGAAGATGCATTCTTATTTAAGCTAGATGCATGGGTGTGCTGTCCGTGCGCGTCTATTCAGTGAGCTCTTTGTAAAACAGACAATGGTATATTACATTATGCTTTATGCAAACAGGCATAAATCTAGGTCAGGCATATTCAACTCTGGACCTTGAAGCCAGTCCCGCTCCGTGTTTTCATTCCAACCCTCTAATCTGGGAAGTATTTAGACCTGGGAACCCAGGTGGATGCAATAAATGATGAGGCAGAAGAGAGAACCAGCAGGCTCCGGCCCTCTTTGGGTGAGAGTTGAACACCCCTGTTCTAGGCTAACTGCTCCAGTACAGTGAAGACAAAAATTAAAATAAACGTTTCAGCCAACCACATAGACACCCTTGCACAAATAATTCTCAATTTCTTCTTTCTTCTCAATTTCTTCTAAAATTATTTTTAATGAAAATATATTTATATTTTATTGTAAATCCTGTTTAAAATAAACGTAAAATTTCAAACAGCATAAAAACAAGTGAATTAGAAAAAACAAATAAGATCTAGTGGTGGCATTTTCAGAAACAAATTGCTGATTTCTCCTATGTTTGAGGGGTGCATTTTAACAAATGTTTTCAGCCCCATGGTATCCATACTTTTTAGATATGATTCAGATCTTTGTTCTCTAGCCCATTAAGAATGATCCATCGTTTAATATGGAAACATTCTAGGATACTTTTTTAGGGTGTTGTCTTTTCGGAAAACAATGAACTTTCAACAGAGACAGCTTTTGGACACTGGGTTAAACACAGAACTCCGTTAAACCCTTGACAATCAAGATGATTTCAAAATATTCTGCAGACATTCAAGGCCCATTGTACAAGAGGCTCCAATGGAACTTTACCACATAATCCTTTCACCCCCTTATAGAATTGTAGGTGTAACTGGGGTGAAATAGTTACCCAGTTAGGTCATCCCCAAATGAAAACCTCCCTGGAAGATGATGTAACAGCACAACTAAAAAGAAACTGTAGGAAGGCTGAACAGCCATAGATGAGGTTGAATTGACTGGGATATTTTAAAATTCCATATTGGTATCTACAATGAGGCCATTTAAAATGTTAGAATAACTTATTTCTCTGAATTACCGAACACTGAAAAAAAATTGGCGGTTGTTTTTGTCAGCCAACGACAGCCTTATGAATCCTGCTCTCTCTACCCCTTACAAACTACTGTCCACATCTAAATGTGAAGCGTCTGTAAAATAGTCATTTAAGTAAGGAACGAGTCTAAGCGGACAATCTGATGGTTAAACTGCTATTCCTACCATGCAGTCCCTATGGATTACTTGGTCCTAGTTGACAAAAATATAATCAGGAAGTTATCAAACCTTAAGTCATCTACCTGTCCTCTTTTTAGAATTGTACTTATCTGTATGAATAAGGAGGTTAGAATTATTCTCCCTGTTGACAGGCACATTTCCAACCACACTTACAACAGCCCTGTCACATCGATGCTGTTGAACAGATCATGCAGTTGGGCTCTGTAGCGGAGGAAGAGGTGGTCAGCGTAACCTAGTTAGCTAGCAATGAGTGTTGGTAGCATTTCAATCAGGGATTTGACTCACTCTAAGATCTTACAGTAGTTGTGTACTCTACATGCCACAGCTTTAGTGGGCAAAAAGATGTATTCAGCTCATGGTCAAAGCGGAGGAAGAAAAAAATCTTAGGCACAACGTTCGTTTTTTTCTCAATTTGCTCAATGGTAAACAAAGAAAAAGAGGAAAACTTCATTGCTGAAAGGGGACAAAAGAAAGCATGACTGAATTGAGAAGGACAGATTAAATAAACTGATAATCTGGTATTTGAGTCCAATGTTCAAACTGGTGTCCAAAAACTGTGTCCATGTAGATCTTCCAGCAGGAAAATAAACACAAACACATTAGGGCTGCACAATTAATCAAATTATAATCGAAATTGCGATATTGACATGTACAATATCCAAATCACCAATTTACGGAATTTTCAGCTAAAAAAAGGTGAATGATAAGAACTTCACGCGAGGCAACGAAGGCACGCATCGTAGGTATTTTTGTAGATTACTTAAATACCTGGACTAATTTTGTTTAAATACTTGATGGTTTTTCAATGTTAGTTTGAGTTAACACTGCAACTGCTAGCAAAGACGTCTGCTTCAAGTTAGCGAGTGGCACCAACATATTGTCCCACATACACAACAGCATGGTTATTAAAAGTTTTGGCTTCAATGTCAGTGCCTACAAGCAAATTTAGTATGAGAGAAAATATAGCTCAAGGGTTGAAACATTTAGCCTAACCAGCTATGGCAACGGCACAAACATAGCAAACGCTGCACACGCCATTGCATTACAGTAAATGAGCAGTTAAACAAATAGTTCGACACTATAGCTGCACCTTCAAATTGGTAATAAGTGTAAAATAGGAAACACTGAACTTCAACTCGATTTTTATTCACTTTAATAGCACATTATGTAAGATATGATCTCTATTTTTAAGTGAGATTATCTACGATGTTTACGCCCATGTTTGAAAATCGCAAATCTTAACTGTAATTGCAACATTTGTCAAAGAAATCGCAATTCAATATTTTATCCAAATCATGCAGCCCTAAAACACACATAAACGGAAGAATAAAATCTGCTCGGGTGTGGTCAGGGAAGTGTCTATATCTATATAAAACTCCATATCTGAATCACATCAAAGATGTTGAGATGTTCAAACAGCAGTTGTTTAAAAAAATTAATAAAACCTTTTTTTTTTTTTTTTTTTTTAGAAAAATATCATGCAATATCATGTTGAAAATCCAACTTACCACACTTTCTTTTTTTAAATTCTATTTATTTAAAAGAAATTAAGAAAAGTGCAAGGGTGACAATATTTTGGATATACTGTATTGTATACCTATTCCAAAATACATGGCCTCTACAAGGCCAAAAAAAAGTGGTGGGGGGCGAAACTGATTTGAAAGACTGGAGAATGATCTGGGATTAGTAGCTTTATTATGTTAGGCCAGTTGTTCGTGAATAAAGACGTAAAATTAAATGACTAAACAAAGCCAGCCACTCAGGCTTCCAGTTTAAATGAAGGTACTACGCTCCCGTCCTGACGGAAAGGTTGGGGACAACCACCATTGGCCTTAACAGCCATATTTAAATGAACGCTATACACAAACGTCTAACTGCAAACTGGAAAAATCCCTCCTTCAGACCATCACAAGGGAGTGGACTTGGATGTCCTTTGACTCCTGAAATACACACAAGCCCAAATACTGGGGGACAGGGACAGACCAGAGACCAGGTGGATTGGGAAGGGAGTACAACCCAGGGTGACGGACAGGCAGTTATAGCAGAGCATGCCGGGAGGTGGACGAGACGCCGTGAGCCCTTCGCGGTCAGTTCAAGTTGGGATGGGTGGTTAGTTAGTGTGGTTGCTTGTCAGTCACGCTGTGCTGTGTTCGTGAAGGCACACCGTGCTGCCTTGCGCTCTCAACCCCATGCCACCTGTCAGCCTGGGCTACTTACTGGGCAGGAGGGCAGCCTGTCTCCATTGGCTTTGCTGGATGAGTACAGGTTGACATACTCTCCCTCCCCTCCTTCCTCATTAGCGCTTTCGCTCTATGGGGGGGGGGAGAAGGAGGACAGCAAAAAAATGACAGATGCTGGGGGTGGGGTGGGGGGGGATAGTTGCATTCTTTTTTATACACCATACGCAAAAAAAACTGCTTGCGGGCAAGCCGCACAAAACAAAGAGGCAGCAATATCAGCTCAAAGAAACACTATTGTTCCAATCACCATAGCATACACAGGCCTAGAGCCTATGTTTTATTTACACAGGGTTTGGCCTATTTTCGCAGATGAGAAAATCCAGTTCCTAACATTGAAACGGCTCTTTGCAAACAATATTCATACCCTGTTCAAGATCAGCTCTTCCACAAGAGCAACTCACCCGCTCCTCAATCCCCCACCATCAAACTGTTAGTATACAATCCCATTATCAACTTGCATAGTCCCAAATGCTTGTCACAACACACAGCCAGGGCTCACCAAAGAGGTCTGACGCGTGTCAGAGAAAGAAGAGTCAGTAGGAAGGCAGACACTAAGAGAGGCACCAGAGCTGTCCAGCGAGCCATTGGCCACCAGCACAGGTTCAGGGCAGCCACTGGGCGGGGCCGCGAGGTCCATGCTCTGTGATTGGTGGACAATGGGAGAGTAGGGAGAGAAAGATGAGAGAAGATGTGGAATGGAAGACTGGCAGAGAGGCCCAAAGTCCTGAGAATAGGACCGGAGAATTGTCTTATGCTGAGAGAGCGAGGGCGAGAAAAGAGAGGGACAGAGAGAAAGAGATTAAGACAAAAAAACTGCGAGCGATCTGTAAGTTGAGAAAGTACGAATAAAGTTGTGGTTGCAGATCCAACTTAGTTGATGAGCAAATCACGTCTCACAACATCGCCGTTGGCAAAACACACACGTCGGCTACGCTACAGCGTGACACAAACCACTCACAAACTGTTTCAGTAAATCAATGAAAACAACAACAGGAATAAAGTCAGGTCCACGGCCTGAAATACACATGAAACAAATCATTAAGAAACACTGGCACTCTTGCCATTAGTGAACAATGTGACTACAGACTATTGTCTGTGTGAAACCGATCAGTCATTGACCAGGACTCTAAATTGAACTTAGTCTCTTCAGAACCACATCCATAAAGAGTGCTTGTTGACCTTAGCAGTGAAATCGGGGAGGAGAGCGTGGGCTGATATCCACCTGGTCGTAACTGGCATCCGTGACATGCAGTCTTAAACGCCACTGACCCCATATGTGACAAAATCTAGGTAAATCATCTCACCAAAGGGTTCCAGCATTCATAAATTAAAAGTGATTGGCCTACACGGTGGCACTACAAGAAGTGACTGGAAAGGTTGGTTGTGGTCCGGCACATAATTGCCAATAAATAATTTAAAAAGACATTGGTGCTGTAACCTGATCTGTCAAGGCCAAATACATGATGCGTTTGACTCGGGGGGCACAGCCCTGGCCTCTGTTGATGCGTTTGACTCGGGGGGCACAGCCCTGGCCTCTGTTGATGCGTTTGACTCGGGGGGCACAGCCCTGGCCTCTGTTGATGCGTTTGACTCGGGGGGGCACAGCCCTGGCCTCTGTTGATGCGTTTGACTCGGGGGGCACAGCCCTGGCCTCTGTTGATGCGTTTGACTCGGGGGGCACAGCCCTGGCCTCTGTTGATGCGTTTGACTCGGGGGGCACAGCCCTGGCCTCTGTTGATGCGTTTGACTCGGGGGGCACAGCCCTGGCCTCTGTTGATGCGTTTGACTCGGGCACAGCCCTGGCCTCTGTTGATGCGTTTGACTCGGGCACAGCCCTGGCCTCTGTTGATGCGTTTGACTCGGGCACAGCCCTGGCCCGACAGTGACTAAACTGGGCACAGAGACACGGCATTTAGAGAATTACACTGATTATAAAGGGCCGTGCTGCATCCTTCCTGGGTGACCTCATGTTCTGTGTGGCATAGTTGTTACTAGTAACAGACCTGATGAATCTCCCACGGAAGGGCCTGTGTAGCTCAGTGGGTAGATCAGGGCGATTAAAACTCCCCTGTTGTGGAGGTGGATTCCTGAGGGGGAGCCAGTACAAGGACGAAAACATCTGCAGTCACTATTGTAAGTGGCTCTGGGTGAGGTGATCTGCTAAATGACTAAAAGTGTAAATGAGTTTAATCCATACCAAAGTGGTGAAACAACTGGTTATCGCTCCAAAACTAGAATGATTAGGCAGAAAGGAAAAATTAACATGAATTTGAAAAGTTGGTATCATAGTTTTTTTGCCAGTTTTAGAATGGCTAATTCAAATAACGTATTCAAACTGTTCTGAAGCGGACAGTATCTGGTCTGCATGCTTTTTACATGACACATTTCATAAACACTGGATGAAAATATACAGTTCATGCTTTATCTCTGATTTATCTCTTTATCATAGATTGTCATTTGGAGTGTGTAAACAGAGAGAGGTCTGGCAAAGAAAATGGAAAGCGTATTTGCACATTCTGTGCATGTTTTTTACCCAATATACTCCCTTATCAGTTGCGAACACATGGCTAACACAAGGGCTAATAAGAGAACTAAAGCAGAAGCAGTCTGTGGTGGAAGAGAGAAGGGCTCAACTTGTGTCCTTCTGCTGCATTTCATAAAGGTTGCTGGTGTGACCAATGGAATAGTCCCTAAAGTGCAAAACGCTCTCCAGACAGCACAGACACAGATCAAGAACATCACTCTGCTAGACAGACTTAATGAAACTCATAGTCTCTTTATAGCCACTGATATGTATGGTTATGTTTAAACCTGAACATTTTTAGAAATGAAAACAAACACTGTCAAAGGCGATCAAAACAACCACACAGACAGAGCCACAGACACAGCCACAGAGGCACTCACCATTGGGGTGGTCAGGGAGGTCTGGCGGCTCAGGAAGGAGTTAGAGACAGACATGCTGAGAGCAGCCCCAACCTCATCCACCACCAGCACGGCATTAGATTGCTGGAGGTGGCAGGAGAGAGAGGACGAGGAGGAGGAAGATGGAGAGGAAGAGTGGGAGGCCTGGAAGGGGGAGACAAGAACAGAGTGGAGAAGAAGAAAGTAGAGACAAAGGAGGAGAGAGAAAGAGGAGATAGTAAGAGGAGGAAAGATTTAGAAGGAAAGTGCAGTGAGAGATGTTAGTTAGAAAAAGAACAGTTGGATCTTTGCAGCCAGCTAAGCCCACGGTAGAAGCAGAAGAAATGAAGATACTGGGTGGACTAATGGAATGCTAGCACAGAATAAAGGGTTTAAAAAGAAAGACGGCAGTCCTAAGCGTTCTCTAACATTCTACTGTTACCTCTGTAGCATCAATCGCTCTGATGGAGGGTGGGCTTTCCAGGAAGAAAAAAGGAATGACATTTCATGAATGCAATGGAAAGTTAAGTGGGGGAAAAAAATAGATTGGACAGTATATAAAATACTAATTCGTTCACTTAGTGTCAAGATAAAAAATAGCAGCCATAGAGTAGAAACATCCTCTATCTTACACAGGGCAAAGGCAGTGAGTAGAGCGGGAATGGACAATTCAGAGCAGAGATCACACGTAGCCGAAAGCAAAAACACAGCTCTTTTACAGAGTAATAGAGTTAGAGTATTCATTCCAAAAACTCCCTCGCTGCATATTGCACACTTTCCTCACAAAATTTGTTGTTAAAATATATATTACACAGCTATTTGGATGGCAACACAACTCCCAACAATATTAATTACTTTATTTCTAACAGAAACACAAATTTTGGGAACGGTGTAAAAGTTTAGCAACCAGGAGATTACAATGTCTACATTGGCTGTACATCCAGTCACAAAACATTGCTATTCCGACAAATCCAGGCAGGAGAGCGGAATCAACAGGTAATTATCACAGCCAATCACAACACTGACAGCTCAGTGATACAGTGAAACAATGGCATTCCACAATAACTGCTAATATATTATGGACATCTTCTGCAATTACTATGCAAAAATAAAAAAGCACCTTTAACAGGCAACATAGGAACAACTATTTGATTACATGAAAAACAAACCAGCTTTGCTCTCCCTCCCTACATCTCTGGCTTTAAACCGATCCTTGTTTTCCAACCCTACTCTGAGGGGATTCATCTTAATCCACACCCAATACTGGGATGCACTAATCCACAAGGACAAATAAGTATTCTCATATTTTGATCTGCTTCGGATGAATTAAAAAAACATCTGTAATCATGGATAAACCTTGATTTGACTTATATTGGTTGTGTATTTCTTTTCTTCTGGAAAAGAAAGTTTATTTCTTGATGTTGAAATTTGTTGTGGAGATTATGGTTTGAGAGGGAGGTGAACTACTGCAGGATTGCAAAGCTACCAAACAAACAACAATGGGTAAAAACAGGAAAATAAAAAAGGCAAGTGGACTTCACGTCTAGTCTGTACAAAAGGCCAATCAGCTTATGCCACCAGGGTCTAAACTGAAAAAATGTCACTTAGAAATAGCAGCAATTTAAGTTGTACCTCAGCAACGATTTGGGCACCCACTCTACATGAGGAAATGCTTAACGACTACTACATTTATTGAAACCCTCTCTCATACACAAACGGAATTGGAAGCGGTGTGAACAACAGTCCACGGGCTCTGTACTGCCCCTCACTTCGGGGCTTTTAACATCCTGACTTCTCGCACAGATAATTCTAAAACATCACTGACCAGCCAGACTGTGAACAGCGAATGACGAGGAAATGGTTTCCCAGAAACGAGCGGCGGCGAGGCGTGGTAAGTGACAGATGTGTGTGTACAGGGTGTGTGGGAGGGGCGCCTGAACTGCAGTGAGCATGGGGCCTCAGGCGTGTGAAGTGTTGGTGGCGGCGGCTCACCAGCTGCCTCTGTTTGGGCGGCAGCGCTGGGGGCGGGACGGGCTCGTGAACAGAGTCACTGCTGCTGAACGAGTCGTTGAAGCCATACACTTCCTGGAAGCGCTTGTTGCGCTGCTCGTAGATGCTCTCACTCTGCGGCGTCTGGTAGAAGACCGAGGGCTGGGGCTCGGAGTAGTCCTCCACAAACTGCATGTACTTCAGGACTGTGGCGGCGCGGCGCATGGACACACAAACACAGGGCGAAACAAATCAGGGGTGATGAGAATGACAAGGGCAAGAAGGTGTTGTTAAATGTCTTGAACTGTGGTTTGGAGGGGGGGGGGCTAACATTGGAAAGTAGATGTTTTGATATATATATTGGATGTTATGGCCTTTTCAAAACAACAACAAACACATATTTTGGGGTGGAAATGACTACCTACTGACCATTTAGTTATCAGAACAGTGATCGGCTTTTGGAAATCAAAATAAACAGGGGAAGCACCAAACCAAATGTAGCACAGCCATGTTAATGTCCTTAAGGATTCAACCCCTCTAAGAGCCCTGAGGAACAGACATACTGGAGTTTCCTCAGTCACCATGGTACTGGGCCCAATTAGGTCAGTTTGTTATCATTTCAGTGGCCTGGCTGATAACAGAAAAAGAAAAGCAGTTCTCACATGGTTGAAAAAGAAGGATTACTATAGTTATTTTTTTTTTACAGAAAACCATTCAGAAGCATTACAGTTAGTGACCTGGGAAAAGGTGGTATAATCTCTCTCCTATTTCTACCATGAGTTAAGGAACTGTAGTGACGTTATGAGCCTACTTCAATATAAAGAACGCCTCTATCACTGGGCAGCACATAGCAAATGTGCTGATAATGACATCCTTGAATGACATGTTCAAGACCTCCCTGGGCCATTCAACACACTAATTTCCTGCGCGACCAGGAGAGTCCACGCCTCTGTTCACTGGGACATTCGATCAACAAAAGCATTATTCAGCGTGAGTTCACAGGGCTGACATCAGTGTTTCCCTGCAGAACCATGGGTGTGTGTTAGTGAGAGACAGAGGGACAGACAGAGCAATAGAAGGGCTCCCAGCTGTAAACTCATTCACACACACATGCCTGAGGGCCAGCCCGCAGCAAAAACATGAAACACATGGAACTCCCAAGTGCTCTCTGTTCAGCTGCAGAATGTCCTATCCAACATGACTGGCCTTGTGTGATGGCCTAGCTAGCGGCCGACAGAGAGGAGGGTAGCCTGGAGCGCATGCCAAAACAGCCAGGGATTAGTAGCCGATCAGACAGACAAACCTGGCCGCCTTGTACTAGGATAAAACTACCCTCCCCAATGTTACAGACACACACAGACAGACACAGACAGACAGACACAGACAGACACAGACAGACAGACACAGACAGACAGACACAGACAGACAGACACAGACAGACAGACACAGACAGACACAGACAGACAGACACAGACAGACACAGACACAGAGAGAGAGAGGGAGGATGCGTTCTACTTAAATCTCTGGTTTTATCATTCTGCCCCACCAGCAGGCCTCTGTGTGCTTTGCAGACAAACCAAATGGGTTCGCAGCCTGATAGATTTGGAGCCGGAATTCGCTACGTTCGTAAACCACGGTGAGATCCACTCCCCTGCCCCCCTGGAATCAGACACTCACTGTGACGGCTCTTCTTCTCCGGCAGTGGTGGTGGACTCTGGGGGGTGTCTGTGGCCTCGCCAGCGCTGAACTCCGACACAAACCCCCCCACGGACGAGAGGCCAGGCGTGAAGAGGGGAAAGGGTGGCACAGGTGCCAGGTCCTCCTCCATGAGGTTGTCATACTGGGACGGGTAGCGCTCGAAGGAGCTGCGCCAGGAGGAGCCAGAGGAGGAGCCGTCTGAGAAGCCGGAGCAGGCGCCACTGCGGCGCTTCTTCTCCGGCAGCGCCGGGGCGGGGGACGTGCGGGAGTACAGAGGGGAGGAACCCTGGAGGGAGGCGGGGCTGAAGTTGGGCTGTGCCAGCGGAGGACCGGGGCCAGGGCAGGGGGAGGACGATTCGCTGTGGGACTCGGGCAAGGGGCTGAGGCATCCGCCAACCAGCACGGGGGGCATCTGCTCCAGGCTGGACAGGTCCTGGTGCAGGAAGTCATAGTCTGGGTCGTAGTGGTCTGCCGTGTCTGGGGAGGGAAGCAGGAAAAGAGGGAGGGAGGGAGGGAGGCGAGAGAGAAAGAGGGAGACGAGAGAATCACTGTCTCACTCTCGGAGAATCACCACACAGAGCCCAGAAAAGAACCCACACTGTCACTGTGGCATAAAGGGCACCTGACGATATAAATCCCGTCTGTGAAGAAAAGGAGCACAACAAACACACCAAGTTCTCCCTTCAGTTGGTATTGAGGTGTGAGCCCTGTGTGAGAACCTGATCTACAGCACATGTCACTCGATCACAATGGAGGAGGAAAAACACAGCCAACTTCTGTTTCCTCAGAAAGGGGCAGACAGATAACTGGGTGAAGTGCTCTAATTGTCCGGACAACCCTGACTTCTTGCGTTTGGTCCCAGAATGTGTCAGCCATTGTTTTTTGAGGCTGCATCTCAACAGCACGGGTTCCTCTCCACATCCTCTTTCCCTCGTCCGCAACAAAAGAACTGGACAGATAAAACAAGACAAGTTCCAGAGGGAGTCAGCCATGTTGCTACGCTGCCCCCGGCACGTTTCTAGACCGCTGCAGAAGAAGTGGAGGAGGCCGTTTAGAGACGCAGCCTGTGTTGTCTCTGTGCTGCCGGAGGCGTCGGGAACAGGAAGCCACTGCCTGCGTCTGTCGATTCACAAACACTGCCTGTTTACACCACCCCGGCAGCCACATGAAGACAACCTGTGGCGGGGCTTTGGCGGCCGCGGTGCACAAACATCTCAGAGACACGCCTCTCCGGCTTGGCTCCTGGAAGCTCCTCTGCAACCATCGACAAACTCATTGGTGCACTGCGAAGCCAGTGCTGGAACATTCATATGTGTGCCTAGACGTGCGCGTGCCCCTGACGTGCGTGTCTCTCACCCAGAGTCTCACAGCTGGTGTTGCGTGAGCACCGCCCACTGTCCACCGTCCAGGACAGCTGCTCATCGGACTTGCTCAGCTTGCCCATGCTGTTGCATGGCGACAGGCGCGGGGACTCCCCTCCGTACGAGTGGCTGCCCCCGGAGAAGCGTCGCTGCAACGCGTCCACTTCGTTCTCCTGCAGACCAGAGAGCGGGAACACACCCGACGTCAGCCACGACGTCGGTCAGAACATTAGTAGAAACAGACAACAGCCCTAACCAAAGAAACCGTGAGACAACGGCTGCTAATGTGGTGTCCCCACCCAAACGCTCTACTTTAAACCCAACATCAAACACCGTAGTGAACCCTGGTGCCATTTCAGACCCAACCCCGCTGAGGGGAGTGGCTCCTTCATCAAGCTACTGTACCTGTTTGAGGAGGCCAATGCCCAGCGGGAAACTAGCCCCACTGGTCGCCCGGCTCATCGGTGCCACTACCGCCAGCCGGGTGGGGGAGGGAGCTGACTGGCGCTTCTTTGGAGGGAGAGCCGGCGGACTTGAGAGAAAGCAGAACGGGACATTGTATTCATTACGAGGCAGCGTGAAATGTGCTCAGTATTCCAAGAAAGCAAAGGCATTCGGCTCAATGTATGTTTGGAAAAGAGAGAGGTGGGGAGAAGGATAAGGCCTGGGTGAGATGGGAGAAACCATATCCGCCACTCTCCAAGACACTTCTACAGCAGCACAAAACAAGAAAAGGAACCAGGCAAGCCTAGTTCGGCCGGCCCGTGATTAAAAGGGATGAATGATGTTACCCTCCCTGGATTCGAACCGGGGTCTCTTATGTGACAGACTGTGTCGTTTACCACTACGCCACTAAGCTATATGTGTGCACAGATGTGGGGTCGGTATACTTCTGGATTGTTAAACCAATTAGTCGAAACTCCACGGATCTTGAAACTAGTTCCCTGCATTAACTAACATCCAAACCAATAACAGGTTTAACAAGGTCGCTACAGTACATTCATTGTGTTAAATTAGAAATAGTTTACAGTAGATGGCTAGCTAATAGCTATACAGTAATGAAAACAATGACTCTAATTACTCCATGGCTGGTTTGTTTCTTTATAAAACATGACAGATGACAGTTGAATAGCAAACCACTACGCTATGTGAACCACTATGTAAATCGAAAGGAATGGTTGAATCTGAAATGGCATACCACATACTACAAGTACGTACTTTGTGGATGATGGTGAAGGACATACTGTTTTGTATATAGTAAGCTAGTATGCCAGTATTGGGACCGACTGGGACATACTACCTTGTCATAAAATTGAGTCTTGACTTTAAATCATTATGTCACGCATTAACATAACGCCAAGTTTGAATATTTAGCTATACACCATTAAGCATTGTGTTAAACTGACTAACATTTCTTATGAAGTTTACTTCCACCACAAATAGCATCTATGAACTGTATGGCTTTTGCCACTGGCCATTTAACAGCTTATTAGCCAGTAATAGGCTCACTACTATCTACTAACTTATTACTTGGAATAGTCATTAGAATTGAGCAATTGCTAGTGAGACTGAAGATGAACTTTACACTGCCAAAGCTATTTCATTTCATGGCACAACAACGTTCGTTTTTCTTTCAATCTTGAATGACACTTATACAATAACCATCCATATAGGTGACGATAACTGACTGTTCCGTCAAGTGAAAAGACGAGAGAATCGTGGAAACTCCTCTTTTACTGCCCAAGGGGTTGTGGTCTATATTACACAAAAAAGCATGCATGGATGCATACTTCAAAAATCCACCAGAAATAGTCACAATATAACCGCTATATAACAGTTAATATAAAATATTAATATAAAATAAGTTTTATTTTAGGCTTACTAAAACCTACCTACTAAAGCTTGAAGCCAGCAAAGACTTTGTCTTTCCAGATCAAATCCTAATGGATACTTTGTTCTGTCTGTGGCGAGGATCGAACAATGGTCGCCTACATGGCAGTCCACGTCTCTAACCACCACGCTATTTAAGAATGGGTAGTCAGTCAGTCACTCACCCACTCAGTCAGTAAGAGACATTCGCTCTTCTTGGCCAGCTCCGCTCACGCGGTCAGGCAAAAAGAAATAAAATGATAGTGCACGACAGTGCCTGGATGCTTCTCCCCCCTCAAAAACAGAAAGCTTTGGAGAAGGGAGGAGCTACAGAATAGTTTCCAGACAGCCAAGCAGACAGATGGCTCTGTGACAGTAAGGCAAGTGCAGAATGCAGGGCAGGCATTCAGCTGTGGTGCCAGTGAGGAGGAGAAACAGGAGGATATCCTCTCTGCCAATAAAGGAAGGGGGTAGCCAAATTTCAACCACAGGACGGCCCCCAACCCCTCCATACCAGAAGTATTTACATATAAAAAAAAGAAAATATGCAGTGAGCTGCTGTTTCTGACAGCTTTCCGCACCTGGCTGCTAGCAAAGTGAATTTCAGGGAGCTACTGTTGGTATGATCGAAAGCACAAAGGCAGGCAGAAAGCCTTTCCAATGCATGTCTAAGTGTCGGAATATGCTGCAGTCCAGTGCGGAAGTTTTCTACTTCCATTATCTTGTCACTCACACGCTATGAGCTTACAAGCCTCTGCCGAGCAACGTTTCTCAGAAAAAAGTCCCTTGTGACGGTGCGGCGACATGCTATCTCACCAGAGGAAGTCTACTTTCTGACACCTCTCTACTACAGCCTTTAAAGACTAGAACCCCTTTAAAGAACCATGTCTATTTATACGTTTTCCAGCTACCGCTCATGTCTTGATGCAAACAAACAAGAGAACAGAACCTTAGTCTGTAGTCCAAGGACATTCAACGTGATAAGTGATTACCATTTTTTTGCTGATGAATTGGTCCAGAAAGCTATGAGCGGACGTTGCTGCAGGTCTAGCAAATACAAAGGGTTGGTGACTAAGACAGTGATTTGTGACTTGATTGGATCTCTACTGTATTTACGTAAGCTCAGACTAGACTGACTGACGGCGACATCAAATGTTCTGACAACAGATAATGACAAACTCTGTGTAACCTAAATGCTGTTGTATGACATTGATATGCCGGTCGGAAGACCATTTGACAACGTGCCATCAAAAGAAAGAACCGAATCTTGACTTACTGAAGTGACTTATTGAGTATGGGCCAGCAGCACAGCGGGAATCCATTGATATATAAGTAATATTGGTGCAATGAAAGGCACACCATCAACAGATGGACTCTTACTTGTGTTCAGCCGTCTTCGGGCCCGGAAGAGGGGGTTTAGGCGGCGCCATCTCCACCTCTTCCTCCTCATGTTCAGTGTGTTCAGTCAGGACCTCCGTAGACAGAACCGAGGACGAGGTTTTGTCCAGACTATCCTTCTCCTTTTCATTGGCAGACAGCTCTGTAGTGCTGTGGGTGTACAACTTGATTAACAACGATGGTTCCATGAGGTACAAATTCCTCAAGTATCTGTAGTGTGCAGTAGATACGATGAGAAAGGGGTTAAATTGGAGTGACCCACTGACCTCTCGGGCAGAGCAATCGGTGGTACTGGCTTGAGAGGGGATGTGGGAGAGGGATGCTCCCGTTTCTCTATGGTCAGTTTAACCAGCTCCTGTTGACAATTACAGCATGCCGTTAATAAATACTCGCCAACTTCCACCGTCCCTTACCAGGGAATTCCACCGTGACATCCCGTAGGTTGATGTTTGCTTGTTTTCTGGTGACGTTACCTTAACACCGTCGAGCACGGCTTTGATCACAGTGGTGACGGTCACAATGGTTTCTTTATCTTCCAGGTCGACTCCCTCCAGCATGACTTGGTCAGACCAGCGGATGAGATTGCCCAGACTCTGGTATACACGGTTCAAACAGGAAGACACCGCCGAACTGAGAACAAAAAAAATAAAAACTTCATGACTACGTATTGGTCTTTGAGAGTTGCTTATTATTTCTACCTATTCCTAATTCAATTTTGGCTGCAACTTTTGAAGCAGTATAATTACTGAAGATTTATTATATAATTTCTCCTCCTGGGCCAAACTCACCTGTGCTGGATCCTTGGCTCCACTTGAACCAGAGGAAGAACGGCCTCTAGGACCTTACTGGCAGAACCTGGTAACATCTCCAGCACCTTCTTGTCCACCACCATCTTGTCAATGATGGTCTTGAAGTAACGCAAGGCACTAACCACATCTTTCTCATTCTCCTCTAATCGGCTCAGACTCTGCAAAATGAATCCAACGTGAGAACCGTGGTGAAGCCTGTGCCGCAAATCTCATTAAAGTCATATTGGTTATGGGATAATGAGGATCTTTGCCTCTCTGCCTTCACAGTCTGACTGTTTTGTTGTAGGATATAGATGAACCAGTAATTGCACACTGCACACAGCAAAAGCCTGAGACATATATAGAGGGAGACACAAAGACATAAAACAAACCTTGTTGTTGGGTTTCTCTGCAGTGCTGACGCTAAGTTCTAAAGGTGGCTTGCTGACTTTCTTTGAAGGTGTCCTTTTGATTTTAGGTGAGTGGAACTTGTCCATGAGCTTCATTGTAAAGGAAGACAAATGGGAACGTTGAGAATCTGAGGAGAGACAAAAAGCAGGAGTTGAGAGGAGGAGCGCTAATCAACAGAAAACGCGACTTGGGGGAACTTAGCAAGCTAGATGACCCCCAACATACAGTTTCATCAAGTGCAACATGAGCTCGCAACTGACACTCAAACAACCTCTCACTAGGTCATCCCGGACATTCTCAAATTTCATACATTTTCCTCAAAAGTGATTTGTTAATGGTGAGACAGCCTATGAAGAATAGCATTGTGGACGTGTCCTGCTTTTTTTATTTTACTACAAAAAAAACGTGTTGTACTTCAAATTCTTAAAAATAACCCTCAGAACCGGAAATACATTTCAGATTACTACAGTTCTTCCCCATAGCCAACTGCATCAAGGCCATAGCCCCAAAGAAATCCTTTAGCATCTAATACAAACATGATCCACATATAAAATGGTTGAGAAAATAGATATAGTTCATAAACAAACACTAATGATTGAGTTGCTCTTCCGTTGTATACAGAAGCATGGGACTTGTGCCAGGGACAGGAACTGTCAGTGGCTTCAGACAGAGGATCAGCAAGCTTCACAGCTGGGAGGGAAAAGCTTCTGCCAATGGAATCAATGAGGAATGCTGTCTGGATATCCATTCAATGCAGATCTCATCCACGGTTTGCTGTGAATTCCTGACTGTGCCAGTCAGTTTGGGGACATGCCACCCTTCTGTGAAAACAGGCAGGTTGTTGTGAAAGTGACTGATTGTGGCCAGCGGTGAACAAAATGACTGTTCCTTCAGAATTGTCAGTGAGTCACAAGTCATCGTCTCACTTACTATATACCTTCGGTCAGACGGAAATGACGCTTTACAGGAGGACGATTGCTATCAATCCCTGATAAATCTTCTTCCCACAGGCAGATTATGGGTAACGTCTCCCTGAAATTAGGGTGGAATTGATAATCAGGCTACATGCTCAGGTTTCAGCTCGTAGAATGCTAAACAAGTGTGCGTGTGTCCCGTGTGCAGTGCTCCACTTTCGCCTCCCAATGTGCAGTGATTTCCGCAAAAGCTCCATTAGTTCCGTTAGCTCGGCTCCTGGTGTGCTCGGCTCCTGGTGCGCCGTAGACCATGTCAGTCAGCTCCTGGTAGTGGCCCAAGCAGCGACACACTGGCTCTACTCAATCTGGCATGAGTTCCCTAAAATACGCCGCAGTCCGGACACGCGTAACATGGTAGTCAGCCAGCGTATGGGAAAAACACGGCAGTATAGACAATCTTGCAAATATGCACAGCGTATCTAGAACGAATCTCAGAAATCCACTGCGGTCAAGTTCTGAATCTAGCACTGTATGAAGTGACATGTTTTTACATGTGGGTGTGATTTATGGACATTCACAGCTTTACTAGAATAACTGCTTGCACTGACCCCATTTGGTCGACTGGTTAATTGCTTGGTCATTTTATTATTATTCAATCAGTCAAAAAAAGACGTCTTACAGGACTAATCCATTGCGTATTGGGAAATTCTGGTTTTGCATTCTAAAAACAAATATATATGCATACTTAACATGACAATACTTTTTTTAATTTATCTGTTTAAATTATAACAAACTGACTACATAGGGCTCCTGTGTTCTCCCAGGCGCATGCTCTTGCTCTGCCAATCTGCAGCCGTCCCGGAGGGTGTTTGTAGCATGAGTTTGCCTGACATAGTTGAACTCTGACCCAGGACTGCAATTTGCATTCTAGAGCCCTCCTGGAGTGTCTGGGTTTTTAAAGATGCCTGGCATTTTACTAGAACATGTAGGGTGGGTTTATATATTGAAACATAACATTTTACATCTAGACCAAACGATTTTCCCAAAGAATAGTCAAATCTAATTTCATTAACCTTTTTGGTGAAATCCGTAAACTGTACACATGGGTTTTAAACCTGGCCAACTGCTTTTTCAGGTAAATAGAACAACCCGCTATCTTTCCCCACTGTTTCCGTGCCAAATAAACTCTAAAAATGCCTGAAAACCTTTATCAAAAAACACAGTTTACACATAAGCTTATACACCTAGTTTAAACAAAAATCATTTGAATTGAGCAAAGCAGGGTAGAAAGATAGAAGCAAAACAAATAGCTTCGGCCTATTTGCAGCTTCTATTCACTGCCAGCAAAACTGATTGGACGCCTCACCCAGTCATCAAATAATACAGAATGACAATTACAAAGAGTTGTAAGAAACACTCTGCCCTTACTCAATAGCCCAAGTCATTAAATGGCAACCAGGGCACAAAAGTAATTGAGTAGTGCTCATCAAGTAACTAAGAAAATTCCTATATTGATCACGTGTGACAGAACTTATCCTAGACATTGAACAACAAATAAGGCCACGGTCAGCAAAAGGAAAACACACCTAGAGAACAATCAAGTCGAAACCCCAAATAAGAGGAAGTAGGAATTGGGACATCTTGTCAATGTTTGGCTTACTTTACAGAACAGACAGACGGCCCAATTCATGACCAATCCTGTTCTGTACTACACAACATTTTACTCATAATTCTTTATTAAATCATGATGTTTAAAAGCCCCTCGAATGAGGTGTGTGTGTGTTCTGACTGATGTCCCTACCGGGAGCAGGCTGGTGCCACTGAATACGGTGTTACCAGCTGGCTAGAGTGAATGACAGGCTATTCATCTGAACAACACTGGATAACAAGCAGTTACTATGGTGAATCAGAATAACCAATCAATTACCAAGTAGCGGTAATTACCACTGTGGCGGCGGTGGTGCAGATAGAGATATATATATATATATATATCACACAGGAAGTGGCGTAGGTACTAAGTCATTGTTTATCTCTTGTTTTGACTACTGACTCTGCACTGTTGGTAGGGCCCCCTGCATGTGCCATCAAACTCCCGCAACTTATTCAGAATGCCGCAGGCCATATGATGTCCAACATCCCAAAGTTATCCCATGTCACCCTGCTCACTCCACTGGCGGACAGTTGAAGCTTGCATCCACTACAAAGACATGAGGAGGAATAACGGGAACTGTTAATCCCTGGCTTCAGGCTATGCTCAAAACCTAACTCCCTGCCCAATCTCAATATCCTGTCACCTATGGTGTTTTGGATGTGACTGGGGGAGCAATTCCCACTCAGCCCAGTCAAATCTTTTTCTCGGCCCTGGCACACCAATGGTGGAACCACCCCACCCTTTAAGGTAGAAGACTCCCTACCTGTTTTCAGAAAACCTCTGAAATCCTGCCTTTCAAAATTGAATAAAAACATTTGAATTTTAAGCCATACTACCTGACAGGCCTTCCCCCAATATTCATTTTCTCTGTGTTAACACACACAATCACATTCTCCCATTAGGCTTAGAGCATAGGTCTTCAACCCTCTCCTGGGGACCGCCCAGCCATTGCACAGTTTAGTTTTTGCCCTGAACTAGCTCACCTGATTCAACAGGTAAGGGCTTGTTAATTAGTTAATAAGTTGATTCAGGTGTGCTACCTCTGAGATTCATCTAATAGATGCAATGGCTGGGGGTCCCCAGGAGAGGGCTGAAGACCTATGGCCTAGAGGAACCTTTCTCAAACGATGGGTTGTGACCCAAATCGGGCTGCGGACCTGTTAATGGTGGCTCGCGACTAGTCGAAATATGTGTACAATCACCTCAATCTTTCCTGGAGCTGATTTGGCCCAGTGCAACGGTGCCATCTATCCAATGCCCACCCTGCTAAGCTATGGTTTCTCCTCCTCAACAGTTGCGCTAGGGAGAGGGAGATGCTCGCGTGCCTCCTACCTTTTCAAAATCCTTCCTTTTAAGTTTACGATCTGCCCATCACCTACGCGCTACAGTACTGTCGTAGAGCAACAGTTGTGCACGGTCACCAACAAGTCATTCTCGCTTGCCATCACTCACCGCTGTCACTAAAACACACTACCGGCAGGTATCACACAGGGCTGCCTTATCGGAACACCCCTACCAACTCGTTATGGTAAGTCACCTGCAAGCTCAATCCTAGTTACTGGCCAGGTAGGTACTACAGAAACACTACTAAGCAGAAAACAGTGCTAGGTATAGGCTATGCACACATGAAGGGTTTCACAGACTTCAGAAGTAGTATTCCGATTTGGTTTTAGCTTCCAATTTCAAAGCTTCTTCTTTTAAAACAAGAAATTCAACCCAACACTTCCCCATAAATGCTCTGAAATTCAATATCTGTTTTTATTTTTAAAAAAGTATTTTCTCTTTCTGAATATATTTAATTGGACATTTTTGATTTAGAATGTTGTCATGGGTGTATAGATGCATTTAACCAAAACTAAAATGAAATAAGGCACTATTTTATCAAACTGCTTTACATGTGCATGTAAAAGACCATTATATTGTTAGGGAAAGTAACTTTGACCTTATGGCAAGTAAATCATTACCTTCCGTTGCCCTATGGTAAAATGCCTTTGAGATCTTAAGGTCAACCCCTGCTAAATGACTACTTCATTGACATCAGTCTCCAACCTCGTGTAAGTGCCGAACCATTTTCCATTGTGTAAGTGCCGAACCATTTTCCATTGTGTAAGTGCCGAACCATTTTCCATTGTGTAAGTGCCGAACCATTTTCCATTGTGTAAGTGCCGAACCATTTTTAATGTTTACTTCAATGGGCAATGAAGAAATATGCTGTATTACTGAACCACCTGGATATCACATAAATAAACGTTCGAGCTGCAAAAGACAACAAGACAGGTTGATCATATTGTACCACTGCAGAAATATCACGGCATTTACACTGAAGTAATTTAGCAGACGCTCTCATGCAGAGCAACTTTCAGGAGCGAGGGCATACATTTTATTTACACTTCCATTACAATCATTCTGACGGAAGATTAATTAGCCAACTTTAGCAAAGTTTGTTAACAACTGCAGGCAATGGTAGCCACCACATGATTTGATGACAAAGAGGGAGTGTACGCTGGGTGAACAAAGTGAGAGGTGGAGTCAGCTAGCACATTCTGGTTTATAGGAATCTGCTGTACTGAGCAGCAGGGTCAAAGTGCAAAGTCTAGTATGATGACATAAATTTTCACAGATAGGGTGTTTTGATAGCTTTAATGCAACGATACATTAAAATAGGATATTTCGACACGGTGTGCATGAATTAACTAGGAACTTTTGAAAATGTAAATTGCTGTAACATTTCCCTTTAAGAAATTTGCCAAATAAGTAACATTTCATTGTATTTAATGTTATCCTGTTTCAGAAAATTAGGTTCCTGCTCAATACAACTTATTCCATTTTAAAAACTGTTCCTTACTACATTTAACAACATGGCAAGTTTGCCATCTTCAAAAGTCAGCCCAGCAAGCTTGAGAAGAACATTACCATAAGCACCAGTACAGTAACCACTCCCCTGTTTGCTCCAACTCTGTGCAAGGTTTTTCACCATGGTTGTAAACAAAGGCGAGGCCAAAACAGGCATGACTGATGCAGTGTTCTCACTAATGTGAGTAGGTCCTCAGCATTTCTTCAGAATGAAACCACCCAAAACTACCAGAGAAGTATGTCACACTAACTCATGCATTTGACCTGATCTGGCCACTTTACTATTGACCAAGAGGATGTTCAAAAAACTAGTGGGAGTACTATTGAAAAAGATTAAGATTAATTATAGAGATGCAGCCACAACACGGCATTTGTCAGACTCCAAAGTTATCTCTCCATGGGAGGAGGTCTGCCTGAAATAGGCTTGACTGGTATCTGGCATCACTGCTACAAAGGCAGTGTGTAGCTAAGCTGATAGGAAAACGCCAGCTAGTTAGGCAGTTCCTTCTGCAAGCCCCAAAACTTCTGAGACTTGAGGTGGGCCATTGACTTTGTTATGTGATGGGCCTATGGCTGTTTTCATGAGTGTAGCTGTGCTGAGGGTCCCTGAATGAAACCCCCAGGGACACAGGTGGAATCTACTCCGTGAGTCTATTCGATATTAGTCGCCTAATGTACCCTCGTAGCAATTGGCCAACGCTAATTTTTAATCAACCAACCTAAAAAGACAGCTTTTAACCGCCGCTAAAGACTTGAGGGGATTATATCTAATCAGCTCATTTGAACACCACTGTAATTAGTAATTACACGTTCAATGAGTCAACACTGACGGTACTTAAAGTGCCAGCTCGTCCACAGACAGGTCAGCCAACACCAACCAACTGCCACAGATGGGAATCACAGCAGAGTGCACACCCTCTACAAGGACATTCTGATTCTACCAGTTCTAGTCCTCCATGCACTAGATGTGAACAACATATCCAGAGATCAGCACTGGCCCTGCCATACACAATTCCAGATGTAGTGAGCGTTTCTTGACACTCAAGTCATTTCTAATCTTGCAACAACACAATAGAGTGCAAATCAATGGTCTATAAACATTAAACATTAGTAAGTTCATTAATTGAAAAGCAAGGTTTAGTGGGCTTAAGCATAGTAGCAAATGTAATCATTATCACAACTAATTCATTTGATGGTGGAAAACAAGATTGCTAAAGTCAAGTCAACCCAGTCTCAACAATTATTTTCAGGTCCAATTTAGAAGAAACTGATTAAGCCTAGTCTAGGATTTTAAAAAAATCACTCCAATGAGCTCACTCCAATGTTTTAGTGCTAGGCTGGTTTAAATGTGTCTGCAAAACCAGCCCTTAGTGGTGACTTAAACAGTCTACATAGTACAGTCAGTGGAAAAAGATGGGTACATTTGAATAAAGTAGAGGCGACTCTCCACAGTTAAAGAGGACGTATGAATTGGTTCAGTGTACCGGTGATAACAGAACGATCACCCACACACTAGAAATTCTCATCCAATTGCTAGTCCATAATCAGGAAGTTTGAGGGTAATAACAGCTACAGCAAAAACAGGGATACTTAGTAATAATCAACTCAATATTATAGCGGTATAACAACAATGACAAGAAAATGGACATCGCAAGTAGAAAACACTAAACAGGCACAGGTATAAACTACTGCAGTACTAGCTAAGCTAGAATGAATAACGGCTACTGTCATTATATCCTGTTTATTTTATAAAAAGGTACTGTATGTTAACACTAACAGAAACAAAATCAGCAGATAACGAATGCAGTGAAATAAACTAGATCGCCAATGAACTACTTAACTAAACCGAATTACAAACACTGTCGATATTATATTCGGACTACTACAGCTGACTGCTAATCCTATTAACACATTTGTTAACAGTTTTTCAGAGAAAACGAGTAACTAGCGGCAGGACATTAGCTATTAACATTAGGCAACAGATGAAACCAGTAATAACATTTCATTTTCATTAGCTAGTTCGGCTTGCTTGTAACGGTAATTTAGCTGTATTACCTGTCTATGTAGCTAGCTAAGGTTTGCCAGTAAACGAACGTTCCGTTGTCTGGCTAGCTTAACGTTAGCTTGACAGCAACAAGAATAACTCGCTAGGAAAAGACTTATTGGAATAGCAACCAGACAAAATTAACAAAGTAATATCGGTAGCCAGCTAACGTTGCGACAAAATGTTTGGTGTGTGTGTGTGTTTGATGCGGCCTTGGTTCCACAGCTTACGTCGTTAGACTAAACTACACTGGCTGGCTGTATTACTAAACACAACAGCGAGGCAGACAAACCCCAGACTAGCAGCTAACGTTAGCTGGTTAGCTATTTAGTCCAGTCTAAGCGAACTTACCTTGCTTACTCTCTATTTTCCCCGACATTTCGAAGCAGAGACCAGTATCGTATAACAAATGAATCCAAGAAGGTATGTTGTCCTTATTTTTTTCTTTCAATCCCACATCCTTTAGTCAAAGCAATTGAGCTCGGACAGTTCCGTCGCGAATACAACAACCTGCAATTCCGCTATCCCAGCCAGACAGACCAAGACGATGATGATGATGGGCAGACAACTCCATTCAGAATCACTATCAACACCTCCCCCTTGCTGCTGGAATGAAGAACTGTGCATGCACCAGACGAAAAGTGTGCCCTTCTGTGTAGGATTTAATGTAGTGAAATTCACGTTTTAGAATAGGGAATCAAAGAAAAAAAATATATATATATATATTATGAGGTTTGGTGGAGTATACAGTCCATGTTATTAAAAATGAAAAGCAAAAATAGTAGGCTAACGTTTGGGATATGTCAAGCCGTTCAGTGTTAATCTCAAATTATAATATTGTTTGAAACAATTTTTGCAACACTTAGTAACCGGTTGCAGTTTCCGACAACTTGTAACGTTTTATTGTGCTGGACTGACAGCATCAGTGACCTTAATAAACTCCTGGCCAGAGCTACAGTATCGCTGAACATGCTACATTGTTGTCAGAGGTGGGAGAGAACCCAGATGAAGACATTAAGGTAGTGTGCCACTAAAGATAATTCGTTGAACGGAGGCAGGGTAACGACCTTGTCACCGCAGCTAAAACAACATAATGTGTGTCTCGTTGGCTACAGTACAATCAGAACAGCTGTATGAATAACTTACAATTCGTATATGCGCAGCTGACTGAGCAACTAACTTGGACGGCGATACTGTCTCCGGTCATAGTTCTGTGTACAGTTGGCTACATAAAATATATTCTTAATGTTCAACCTTTAATTTACTGGTCACGGACATTTAGAAGATACGGGTTGGTGCCCACCCTATATTGCCCTATGTCATGATGACACTCAACTGTCTTGAACAATGAGACGTTTCAAAGGGACAATGCATACACACTTGGAATACTTCACGTCGCAAAAAACGAACGGTTTTAATAAGGGAGCATTTTTTAATAATACAAAATCACCTGTAATGGACGGATTTCGAAAAGAAACGTCTTTGACCGCATCGCAAATGGAGATTGTATGACCGATTCCAGGTTGTATGATTAGTTCTCCGGCTGCGCATGTTTTTTAAACGTACATATTTTGGGCGTTTGAAAGTGGATACAGTTTTAGAAAGAGAATATCAATGTGCACCCGAGGCCACCTCAGGTCACACAGGTTATGAAAACCATTACTGACAGCAACAGGGATATTCGAAGTTAAACATTTAACGCTGGATTGAGATGAATACAAGAACACAACTGTAGCAGTGAGTTGAAGACATGGAACACTCAAATAACACCTTAATACCTAATGTACTGAATTGCATTGTACAAGGCCACCAGGAAGATTAGCTGTTGCTTCGGCAGGCGCTTTTGGGGATTTAAAGCTGTTTCTACTTTTTTGCTACTTCTTTTATCTGGCTGGGTTAGACTCCGCTAGATTATGAAAAAAGGAACTTAACACAATTGTTTGCTATCCTCAACTTCCTACAGGTCCTCTGGTGCATGCAAAATCTAGAAACTATGGTCTGACAACCTACTATTTTGGTTTATGTAAAGGTAACACATTCGTAATTGTTAGTGACCAAATGAAAGAGTTCAAAGAATCATTGGGGACAGCAAAACCTTTATAGTCAGTCCATTCTCGAAGACAATTTCAGGCTGGTTGGGCAGGGATGAAGTATCTTCGTTCATGGAAACAGATGTATCCTTATAAGGGTATATCATCTGGGTTGATGTACAAAAGCAACTCTACTACAACCTGAGAATATTTCTTTTAGGATACCCAGTTGTTTCAAGGTGTTCTGGTGGCCACTAGATGGCCATCTATCTCTATCTTTTATCAACTACTAATTTCCCTTCCATAACATGTTTTATTCATATGCACTTTTTTAGAAAAGTTAAATCAAGATTGATAAATCTTTAAGTGACCCCTTGTTAAGAAAACCAGCACAATGTATTAAAATGTGCATTCCATTCTGTACATCTTAATAGTTTTTTTTGTTTAACCCTTTTTTTTACTAGTTGACTAAGAAAATTCTCATTTACAGCAACGATCTGGATTATAGCTACAGGGGTAGAAGAAAAGATGAAAGAGCAAATTGGAAGCTGAGGATGATTAGGTGGTCATGATGGTATGATTGGCCAGATTGAAAATGTAACCAAGACATTCAGGTTCACATTGCTGCTCTTACGGTAAGTGCCATGGAATCCTTAGCTACCACAGAGAGTCAGTACGCCCATTTTACATCCAATCTGAAAGACCAAAGAAAGCAGTAATTCTTCTAATATTTGAAAAAGTGAACTTATGTACAGTGCAGTCCAGTGACTTCAGTGCAGTGGACAGTGACACAAGTTGTTGTTGTTGTTTTAGCTCTGTACTCCACAATATTGTATTTGAAATGAAACAAGGACTAAGAGGGTAAAATGCAGACTGTCATGCTGTAATATGAGGTATTTACATCAATAAATCGTGAACTGTGAAGAAATTACAGGCCATATATATATAGTATATATCATTTCTCCATATTAGGGAAACAAAAGTAATTGGAAAAATTACCATGATCTTAAAGTCATAATATTTAGGTAGCTGAGTATTGTCCCTGGTGATGAGCTGCCAGTCCTGTAATGGAGCCATATTCAGTTCTAGTTTGTTTAGGGACATCTTCCTTCAGTGGATGCTCAATTGGATGTGATTAACATGGCCAGTCAAGAACGTTCCACTTTTTGGCCCAGAAAAACTCCTCGGTTGCTTCAGAAATATGTTTGGGGTCATTGTCCTGGTACCAGGTAAGTCATCATCTAATGAGCTTTGAGGCATTTTGTTAGATCTGAGTTGACAAGATGTTTCTGTACACTTCAGAATTCATCCTACTGCTGCCATCAGCAGTTACATCATCAATGAAGACCAGTGAGCCAGTTCCAGTGGCAGCTATACTCAAACACCTAACACCCCCTCTGCCTGATTTCCCAGATAAGCTGGTATGTCAATAACATTTTTCTTCTCCAGACTTTCATACTGTCATCACTCTGGTACATGCTAATATTTTTCTAATTTTCTCACAATATCCTTTTCTAGAACTCTGCAGTCCATTTTGGGTATTTTTTGGGCCATTCTGTTTTTGAGTTTAATATTTTTACACCATGCAGTCCTGCGACTACAGTTATGCTGATGAAGTCCTCAGAGGGTAGTGCCTAATACATCCACGCCTACCTCACCAAGAGGGTTCCTGATCTGTCGGACAGTTCCTGTTGGTTTTTTCCCATCATTATGGCGAGACTTTTTTGGTCATCCACTGTAGAGGTCTTTATTTGTCTAGCGGGTCACTTGCCATTGCTTAGCAAACCAGTCCTTTATTTTCTCTCAGTGGAGGATGTAGATGATGAAAAGTGAGGGGCCCATAAGAAACTAAGAAAAGTGGCCCGGCACAGATCCCTAGGGGACACCTTGTGTAATGGGGGCAGTTCTCCTTGTGTAACGAGTTTGAGATGCAGCAGTTGTGGTGTTTGCGGTGCTTGTAGCTATGAGAGTGCAGCGGTGTCAACACCCAGAACCTCATGCTTGCTTACGAGGATCTGATGCCTCACAGTGTCAAAACAGCCCCTCAAGGTGAAGACAGTCTGTATGTTATACCTCTTACTAGCCCACAGCACCATTTCCCACAGCATCTGACCTGCAATCCAACAAACAGACAACAATTCTGCTTAGCTTCAGAGGCAAGCCAATAGTTGGATGAAGGGAGGTGTGCTACTAATAAGGACCTCACTTATATATACATGGCCCAGCCATCTGTATGATTATTAGAACTTGCATAAAAAAGAAGAGAATACATGGTTATGGGGGTTATTTTAGGTAATTATTCTGTTGAAACAGCATACATTAACTGCCATAACAAAGATGCAACAAGATTTCAAACAGTTTTAATGAATTGATGAAGACTTTATATTTTAAAATATTAATATTGCAAACTCTCAGTTGATGAGTAGTACAGCCACGTGTTTACTCACATTTCTACTTCAATGATCACAACTACAATGTGTAGATGGGTTTGGAATAGTATTCCTAGATACTGTTTGTTTAAAAGTATTGATCTGTATTAGAGGATTAGTTGGAAAGGCATGGTGCTTGCAGTGCCCAAGGTTGTGGGTCTTATTCTCACAGGGTACCGTTACGAAAATGTAACCCCTCACCATCGTAAGATCATAAGAGCGTCTGCTAAATTACTCAATAGTAAAAGTGCTGAATCTGCTGTAGTGTGTAGAGAATTATGTCCAACAGTTGGATGGGGTAAAAGGCCCAGACATCAAAGTGAGTTTACCATGACTTATTGTTCCTTCATCTGATCAATAACACTACTACAACAGGATCACAGTATGTTACAAACCCAGGAGGATTGCTAAGATTTTAGTCTATCTAATATCTATAACATATTTGGTGTGTTGTTTTCCTTTTATCCTTCCCCCTATAATTTTTATTGAAAGTCCCTTGGTGCCCATAAGTCTACAGGCATATAGACAGCAAAAAAGGCTAAACTAACAATAGCCAGCATTGAGTGAGTGTTCTAATTCATTAACAGTTTTCCTAACAGCTCTGTGAATAAAAAACAACCTACCCTCTATCCAACCCTCTCCAAGTTTTCCCAGTGAACCCATACAGTCGGCTTTAGACGCTCAGTATGTGCTGCATGTGTTCAACTGAAAAATAAATGATAGTGCACTCAGTCTGTGCACTTCCCAGTGCCTCAGTCTATTTATTATCAAAGAGCACATTTACATCCTTGAGAGGAAAGAGGGATGGAGGGAGGGATGGATGTAAGGGTTGGTGGGAGGCATACATTTGTGAATTCATTAAATGTGGAAAACGTGCTTTTCCATTTCGTGTGGGGTAAAAGTGTGACACGAAGAACAGTCTGTCCAGAATTACTTACCTAATTCAACACTTGACAGGCCATGTCTAATGTAAAAAAAGCTACAGCACTTGTTTTTGTATTCTATATCCTGTCAAAGTTTTATCCACCTATTTACCAGCAAATACATAATAGTAGATATAATGTATGACATTATAAATGCCTATAAATAATATGACAGTATGGAAATGCATCTTCGTGTTACTTAGATCAACACATTAACCTGCCAATAACCCATTTCATTTATGTCCAAATCTCAGTAACTAAATGAATTTATTTTCAGTAGAAGTTGTTTGGTGGAAAGCTGACACCAACAACAGTAATTACAGTCTACTAGGTGTGTTCTAATCTGCTTTTTAAATGGAAGAGGTTTGAAAAGGTTTCCGTCTACCAACCTCGACAAAGGTCACCTCCAAAACTGCAGTGGGACTTTAGTCTGTGAAAGTACATAGACAGCCCGGCCAAACCACTCATCCATCACGAGCTGCCATGCCAACTTTGCACACACCGATAACAGGGGAATAAAGAACAAGTCCAGAGATCAATACATTATTTAAGAGGCAGCATGCAGATTGGTGATGAAAATTAATGAGTACACCCCACCCCATCCCTCCACCACTCCCGCTCTCTCCTATACTCATCCCCCCCTCTTATACTCATCCCCCCTCTCTCATCCCCTCTGTCATTCATCCTTTAACCCCCCCAACCTAAAGAGGACACAGATACTTTCTATGCACACTGTGCACATTGTGACTGCTGACAAAGTTAGCTTACACAGTTTTGTAAAATGTATAACAACCCCTAGGCCTGTGAGGTGCATCTCTCCCATCTATTATTGATACAGCCCTTGACAAGTGTTCCATGAAAGACCAGAGGAAAGAAGAAGGCTGGACAGGGCCCTGTCAGTGGGGTCACATGGTTTTATTCCAGATGACAGGCCTTGTGATTCAATAAATACTTCTTGATGGTGAACTGCTATCCCCGATTCCTGTGTACCCTTGAGGAAATGCAGACTTCTGGAACAGGAAGAACACATCATTACTGTAGTCTGCAGGCAAGAACATGCAGAGGTAGTTTCTCAATGACCTTGGCCAATCACACAACTGAGGCCACTGTCCTAAACAGGTCTCTCCCCAGCGGTAAAGGAAAAATACAATACCTTGTGCTTACAGAGTGATTAAATGGCCTAGCATTATGGGTTCCTTTTCAGCGATTCAGGAGAAATATGCAAGCAGTCTGACAGGGGCACAGGAGAAGCACATCCGCAATGCACCCCGTTTAGAGCCTGGCATGTGAAGCAGGAGAGAGGCGTAGTGTTCAAAGACAGCTCTTTAACTTTCTGGCTCCTGATAAATGTATCATAACGAAGACCTTTGAGAGCAGCCCCTCAAAGATTCATTATTCATGTCCATATTACAAACAAAATGTATTGTTATACTAAAAAACATGCCTTACGTCACACAATTAAGATTGTTGCACTGTCAAAGTTTGCACTCAGTGATTGAATTCTATGAATTGATTCATTTGAAGATGACTAAAAGATTGAATAAAACAATTCATCTTTTTTATTTACAGAGAATACTTGAGAATTTTGGCAATATTATTTCTAATTTCTCAAACTACCCTTGGCAGTATATGGCCAGAGTACTAATGTTAAAATATATTTGTATGAGGTATCTTTAAAGAAATACAGCTTGAAAGATATTCAAATAGATTTCCCATCAAAAGGAATTTCTAACATCCCTACCTCATTGGAATGCATGGTGTGGTGTGCTGTATTTTCTCTCTGCTTACATATTAAGTGGGAATATGACAGTTAGAGCATTGCTCCCAAAGTAATGAGAAAAGCTGGGATAAATATTCACACATTAATAAAAGTATGATGAAGCATTTTCCTCCGAATGAATCCAGATTCAGTACATTCCTACACAAACTAAAAGCAACTGGGTGGTATCTGATTACAGAAATTAGCAGCGTTGACATTCCTTTCATCCCAGCACGTTAAGGGGTTTATTACCTCAAGGTATGAACTGATAATGATTCAAATTTATATACTTTTTAAACAAGGTTTAGGTACTACTTTCAAATAGGTTAAACTTACATAAAGTATTCAAAAACTTGACAGTTTTTCTTTAAATGGAGGTCAATCAATGTAGTTTGTGCACAGGCACATACAGTAGGCTTCTTGAGGGCATGTTGATAGTATTCTGGTCATGCCGTTCGCCGTCTAAGTATGGGGCTTTCAAATAGAAGAGAAATCTCAAATCAAACACATTTAGGTGTCATTAAAGAAAGTCCCCTGGGTTGATCTGGTCATCTCTAATGAAGGTTAGACTTTCATGCAGCAGCAAGAAGCTATGCTCCCGTTAGAGAGATAGGTCCAAAATAAATTGGAACAAGGATGCGCCACACGTTCCCTGCTTGGTGGTCAAATTTTGTGTAAGAGCATATGTTTATAATTGGTTGCCTATCTGCTGTATAGTAAAGAGCTGACCCTTATTATAAAACCCTGTGTTTAATGGCATGTAGTAAAATGATAGTGATAGGACAATGTTTGAACAATGTATTATAAACTGCTACATCCAAACAAGGATGTGATCGTGGGATTGTTCTTGACTTTAGAGTTGTTTCAGAAACAGAAAGCTTAAGACGATTTTGGTTGATTGAAATTGTCTTTTTTACAAAGCCAATAACTCAAACAAATTAAAGGGATAGTTCAGCATTTAGGCAGCTAAGGCCGTGATCTACTTTTCCAGAGTCAGATGAACTTTTGAATTCCATTTTGCCGTTTAAGGGCTTTGCCAAAATCTGTAACTATTCCTTTAATACTGCACATTACATACCAGTAGAAAGGTTTAACGAATATACTTGTTGGGTCATTCCTACAATGTTGTGCCATTTGGATTTAACCAGTTTTGCCAAAATAATCATATTTTAAATGTTTCTTATATGCTTTCAGAAAAAGGTAACATTTTACAGTCAGAAAAACATATCGGGCAAATCAGGCACTTAAATCTTAATGAATTTAGGCAGATTGTTCATATAAGACTATGAGGTATTTCCACCCTGTTTGAGACATGGATTGAGATGATTACGTAAAATGTACAGTACAGCAAATTACCAATGCAATCCGTGTGTCCCCAGCCACTGAACGCTCTGCCTCTGCAACGCAATGCATTAACGCATGCGTAACACTGTGGGCGTGGTCTTATCTTAAGGTTTTGGACCCTCCCATTGCCCTTACTGGACATCGCCACCGGGATGCTGTATCTGCTGATGGCAGCCCCATAGAGGCTTATTTCATAGGAGAATGGCCTGGTATATGAGTTAAAATGCCTTATATTATGTCTTTTCGAGCATCCTCTCTGAGAAGTTGACAGATATCAAAGACAAATCAAGTCTCTGGCCCATCTGAGGAAAAAAATAAAGCAACTAAGTAATAGAATTTGATAATGAGCCTCAAATAAACATTGAATGCATTATTCATTTTGAGTAAAGGTTATACATGATCATGCTCAACAAATAGGATTTCATCAAGGTAAGTTATTGAATTCCATGAACTCTATTAGACCTTTTAGCTTTCCTTCTGGATGAGGGCTCAAAGAGCGGCGCTGCCAGGCCCATTGAAACTGTACACAAAACAATGGGGGCATGACACTACTGATCCTCTTACTGCTGAGACTGCATGCACCATTTTCCAAAGAGGGAGTGGGTGGCAATTTCGATCTTTCAAGTTCCAAGTTTAAATTGGCCATTTGCATACGATACATAAGGGAAACTACACAACACAATTCCTGAATTTGAAAATTAGATATGTATAAAATGAAAGATAACTTCAATATTAGCAGTAACATAATGAGTAATTTTGGTATATACTTAAATATTTCCACCGAATATGCGCATAGCTGTGTCTGTATGAGTGTATGTGTCCAGTTAGAGCAGAATCTGTGAAGGTGGTCGGACAGGTCAAGTGTTCAGTGGTCCGATGGCTAGCAGATGAAAACCGCATTCAAGCCTCTTGGTATGAAACCATATTCTTCAGTAGTCGCCATCTAGGTGAAAGAACAGCGAGTGGCTGGAACAAGAAGGGTCTTTGCTAACACTGCAGACTTTGGTCAGGCATAGTTTCGGGCAGATGCCCTGGGTGGGTGATGGGTAAGGCTGGAGGGCCTCGTGGTTGTGTGTGGAGCAGTTCCCATGCCAGGCCGTGATGTGGCCAAACAGGATGCTCTTGATGGTGCAGCGATAGGATTTGGAGAGGACCCAGGCTGGTGTGCCAAATTCCTTCAGTCACCATATGTATATGGGGCCAGAGGCGTGTTTCCTCCTTTGCTCACTGAAGTAAACTCTTTTGTGTTGTTTATGTTGAGGGAGAGGTTGTCATCCGTTACCATGGTGACAGTTTGCATGCCTTCTCATTATCAGCCCCACAACTGTAGTGTCACCATCAAACCTGATGATGGAGTTGGTGTTGTGCAGAGCTACACAGTCTTGTTGTGTGGTCAGCAGTAAAGCCGAGGTATAAAGTCCAGTATCCAGTTGCACAGGGTGGTGTCCAGACCCAGTGGGGTCCAGCATCCAGTTGCACAGGGTGGTGTCCAGACCCAGTGGGGTCCAGCATCCAGTTGCACAGGGTGGTGTCCAGACCCAGTGGGGTCCAGCATCCAGTTGCACAGGGTGGTGTCCAGACCCAGTGGGGTCCAGTATCCAGTTGCACAGGGTGGTGTCCAGACCCAGTGGGGTCCAGTATCCAGTTGCACAGGGTGGTGTCCAGACCCAGTGGGGTCCAGCATCCAGTTGCACAGGGTGGTGTCCAGACCCAGTGCTCTAAGCTTGGTGACGAGTTTGGAGGGAATGATAGTGTTGAATGATGAATAAAGTTAAACAATGAAATCATACTCAATGAACAGCATTCTCACATAGGTGCACCTGTGCTCTAGGTGTGTCACGACCATGTCAGGAAATGGCCTCCACCGTGGATCTGTTGAATGTCTTGTGTCACAACATCTGACCTTCAGCGTCAATTGTGCTCCCTTCAGGACAAGTATATGGATAATGGCTCAGATGCTTCAGCGTCTGTAGATACGATCTGAGGGCGTATATGCGGCAAGGTCAATGTGGGCTGAGCTCCACCTTTTCCGCACGCATGTATTTGTGTAGGAGAACCAGCCGGCTCAGCAGATTCTCCCTGCATGTGCTTGAAGAGTCCGGCACCCACTGGCCCTGAAAGACACAGATGGTCAATGGATGCAGATTAGTCTTTAATGTTGTTTGAGGGTCTCTCTCTGTCCGCTCTCCCTGGCTATGGTTTAATCCAATAGGGATAGACGATTTTGTTTTTTAGACCACATGGAGTAGTTTCCTGGCAGCAGGTGTCACTTATTTCTTGGCTGCTTTTATTTGGGATCTTTCTTCCAGATTCATTCCTCGCCTTCCTCTTTCTGCCTGCCAGTTCAGGGATTAAAGTCATTCTTTTTAACAGAGCTGTGTTATTTGGTAGCAGGCCGCAGTGTGAAAAACCCGATTTCTCAGAGTTTTAAAAAATGACTAATGTATATCTCCCAAACCATCAAGGTACACTGAAAGTAATGGTCTTGGCATACCCAGAACCACTTGAGAATTAATTTCTAAGGCCACTATCTGTCATTTGTGTTGCATTTAAAAGAAATTATACTACTCTTTCATTTTGAAATGTAATTTGGTGCCATGGAAAATTTGAACCATGGAAAGTGGTCAATAAAACCTGTTTGAAACTCAAAATAATTTGTAATTATCGTGTCTCTTGAATTAATCAAATAAAAATCAGTTACTTTGTTGGAATGGTTAAATGTAAAACTTCAAACAAACCCCCTTTCAATAAAAGAGATAAAGGCCTGGGTGAGGACGGTGGGCGAGTGGAAGGTTTTGAACTTGGGGCCAGCGTATCAGTTTCTCACGGCACAGCTAGCTTCCCGGGCTACAGCCAGCTGCAGCATTTATTGATTGGCTGATAAAGCACAAATTGATTAGACGGCCCTCGTTAGCATCCCGTTAGCGATGACCTGTACCTACTGAGCCCCACAGAGATCTGACTCCAATGGATTAACAAGCACAACAATTCTGCCAGGACAGAAAATCAGTTAACACTTGTCAGAGAGCCCAAAATCAATCCAATTCCCATAATGAACCCCCTGTGGACCCCACAGAAGCACATTCAAGCTGCAACCCTGATGAACATCTATTTTAATATTTGCATTTAATTACATTATCAATCAGTCTTCTGACCTCAGCGACCTTCTGCTAATCTCCAATCCAGATGCACAGGTGTGTTTTCTACTAAGGATGGCAGCTGCACTGACTCTGAAGCACTTGCTCCCAGTTGGAAGAGTATGAGGGAATATATTACACATTGGTTATAGTACTTTCTGAGCGCTATTCTAGTTTCCTTGTTTTTTCAGTAGGAAGCACAACAAATATAATTAAATTATCCCAGCAGGGCCTGACAAGTCAAACTATTTTTTTTTGTATCTTTCACTACACTCCAGTCTGAGACCGTGGCCTCCACGGCTGAGGCTGATCCTGGTGTACACACCTCCCACATATGCTTTGGGTTTTCAAATCGCTAGTGATGAATACAAAACGAGGGTGAGTTGTCATTGTACAAAACAACCATCCGTAATTTGACCATCTCTAACCAGTATCAAAGTCAATGATACATTTTCAAACACAAGTTTACACGTTTTTTTTCATCTAAAGCAAGTGGCACATTCGCTACATGTGCTTTGGCGAGCACTGTGATGTTGTCCTCCCACCTGAGATTGTGGGAGAAGACGGTTCCTTTAATGATTCCGCCAAACAAACATCTGAGCCTTCAAGGGTAAAGGGGGGGGGGGGTCCTTAGCGGTTTGTGGGATATGGACAAAAGGGCCGTATCCAGCCTTTAACTATTGTCTACTGGCCATATATCACACACCCTTGTCCCTAATTGCCAAAATATTCTGTTTTTTTTAGATAGCCAAGTGAGTGATTAATACAGTGAATTGAATGTCCAGCATAAACTCTCCAGTGGTGGAACTAGTAGGCTACTTCAAGTGTTAACCGTAAATGTGTTGCTTAGCTTTTGCCTAAACACAATTACATACTCATTTGTAAATATTTGTCTTCAGTATTTTTTGTTAACCTGTTCTGGAGCGACCCAGGGGTCTGGGCTGCTGTCTCCAGTGCTGCTGTTGTGTGGGTTAGGGTATGGCCCTTTTCGGCACGGGGTCTCTCCTCTGATAATTCTGGGAATTTCAACACAGAAGAAACTAACGTGCATTCATGTTTGGATCGCCAGGTGCTGATTTCTTTTGCTGTAACTTACTGAACTCATGATGGTAACTGATGCTCATTGGAAATATCTAGGAATAAGGCAGTCTTCTCTGTAGTAAATGAACATTTTGTAAAATACAACACTATTGCACTGCTTCCAAATAAAGAAACTGTCACTAGAATGTTGTAAATTCAGCATTAAGAAAACCTCAAGCATGTATTTATTGCAGTAAATTTGCATACATATAATAAAATGACATCACTGAAGGACCAATGCCCAGGAGTTGATATTTCATTGGAAGACTATCATGAATATTTTAATATGCGGGGTTCGTCAGGGCAGTACATCTCTCACTGTTTATTGCGAACTTGTGATAATCCTATCTAATCATAATGTTGTGCTTTCCATTTTCTTTCTCCCAGCCATTCAAATTAATTGTAAGCACAACATTATACATTATAAAGTGAAATGACTTCATCATAAAGCTATACTCTGCTTGTTTACTTTTACGATTGTTATAATTATTACTATTATATACTGCATATTAGTGAATCACATTTCATTGTTTAGATAGGACAGCCCACTCAGGAACTCTCACTGTCTTCCAGGGAGTCCTTGGGTCCATGGAATCAATTAAAAATAACACAGGTTATTAGAAGTAAATGTGATCGTAAGGCCACCTGCTTGGCTGCTGCAAACACCTGGGCTACATTTGTATCTCAATCTGACTCAGCATAACTACTGATGAAATATGGTTTACCAAGCTATCAATTGCATCTCACTGGAAGAATGTGCACTCCACTAAAGCTATCCTTAAGAAAAATAGTTATTTTTGGAAAATAATTAGACCAACACTGAAGACAACAGTCCATCTGACACAACATTGAAACCAAACCCGAACCTGTATTTTTTGCCAGATTTGTTGACAAAAACTCTCTTGACACATTCAGATGCATGATAAGAATATTCCTTGAAAATGTTGGCTAGATGCCATACAAAACAAGAAAATTACAAGTTTGAGTGAAGTCTCTAATTGGCCACACACTACTCCAAAATGAGGACATTTTCATATGCATCTTTAAGACTCAAAAGTCTTCAACTATAGGATTTGTTTTTTTAGCTCCCTGACAATTGACTCAGTCCCCTCTGACTTCAACCAGAATCACCCCCTTCTGAGGGAGGAAAATGTTGCTGTTACCAACGCTCCCCTTATCATTTCATCATGTCATTTGGCTCTGTCATGTTCTCCCATAGTCTCTCCTATCATTGCTAAGATTATGACACTCAACTACTTTTCTCAGTCGACCTGTTTTGACAGATGATGACACATTGCTGCATGCTGGCTTTCAGTTGAAACTTGAACTTCAACTGAAACTTCACCGCAGTACAAAACCATGGTTTCTGGCCTTGATGCAGCAAGTGGAACTGCCCTTTCCTACCTTTAGCTGCAAAACCTACATCCCTGCCCGAGCTCTTTGTTCTGCCAATTGCCTCCGGTCTCTTGGTCATTCAATCCCTACAGGAGCGCAACCTCAGTCTATTAGAGCTCAGTTCCTATACCATATACAAAGACACAGACACCACAATAATCTATTAATGAACTGATTTTGTATTAACTTAAGGACTGTTGCATTTAGCCTATGCATGCATTGTTTGAAAAAGCCACAACTATTTCTTTACTTGGCTTACAGCTGTTTTCAGATTTGTACGAAATACAAGATTACATTACTTACAGTATGAGGGAATTAAATTAAAAAGCAGCTTTTCTACTTTGCTATGGTGTAAAAATACACCGATCATAAAAGTGAACGTGAGTAACTAGTGATTGTCCAGCTCCTCCTCTTCAAGAGTATTACATATATATCATACCCCATTGCATTTTCTGTAAGTTCAGGTTTTTTAATTTTGCATATATGAGTTTAGGAAAAGTAAATAATTTGTGTATGAGTTAAAGTAAAGATGCATTCCAGGACATTTGCAAATAAAATATTTTTGAAAAATGCATATGATGTGCACCAAGTTTGTAATGTACATCTCAATGTTTTTGGAAGGCATGCAGAAATGTTGTGTGAAACAGTATATGCTATGGTTATTAAAAAATAATTGCAGCCACTAGTTTAAAGTGAACTTCACTATCCAAAACAGGTCCCAGTATAATAATAATAACATGTTTGAATAATAATAATGTTTCTTCTTAGTGTAACTCTTAAAAAAATAAAATGACAATGCTTAATATTATGGTATTCATCGTTAACTGAAATTACTTTTAATTAGTAGTGCACTAGACCATAAAACAGACAACAAAGAGCCAGCCATTAAATCTGAACTCCGCCGAGACGTTCCCACCCCCAGACTATCCACCGCAGAAGTGTGGTCTGCACTTAGCAGGGTGAATGCACACAAGGCTGCCGTCCCCGGGTGTGCGCTCAGAGCATGTGCTGGGCAGCTGGCCAAGGTCTTTACCGACATTTTCAACATGTCATTGGCCCAGGTTGTCCCAATGTGCTTCAAGACCACAACCATTGTGCCAGTGCCGAAGCAGTCAACCGCATCTAGCCTGAATGACTTCCGACCAGTTGCACTCACCCCCACAATCATGAAGTGCTTTAAAAGACTAGTTCTGGCCCACCTTAAGTCCTGCCTCCCCCCAACACTGGATCCCTACCAGTTTGCCTACAGGTTGAATAGGTCTACAGAGGACACCATCTTCACGGCTCTACACTCTATCCTGAACCACCTGGAGAAAACCAACACCTATGTGAGAAAGCTATACATAGACTTCAGCTCAGCATTCAACACTGTCATCCCCTCTAGGCTGGATGACAGTGACCTGTCTCTGCAACTGGACTTTGCCCCTCTCTCTGCAACTGGACTTTGGACTTCCTAATCAACAGACCCCAGTCTGTCAGGTTAGACAACTTTGCCTCCTCCACCCTGATCCTGAACACTGGTGTTCTACAAGGCTGTGTGTTGAGCCCCCTCCTGTACTCCCTCTTCACCAACGACTGCATTCCTGTACACAGCTCCAACACCATCATCAAGTTGGCAGACGACACCACAGTGGTAGGCCTGACAACGACGAGTCAGCCTACAGGGAAGAGGTCACGCGCCTAGCGGCATGGTGCGCTGACAACAACCTGGCCCTCAACGCTAAGAAAACCAAGGAACTCAATATTGTGGATTACAGGAAGTCTAAAAGCTGCAACTATGCCCCAGTCCTCATCGAGGGTAGTGAGGTGGAGCGTGTGTTCAGCTTCAAATTTGTGGGTGTCCACATCTCTGAGGACCTCTCCTGGGCCCTCAACATCTCAGCTCTGGTCAAAAAGGTGCAGCAACGCCTGTAATTTTTGAGGAAGAGGCTGAAGAAAACCTGCCTATCATCCAAGATCCTTGTGAACTTTTACCGCTGCACAACTGAGAGCATTCTGACAAACTGCACCATAGTGTGGTTTAGCAGCTGCTCCATAGCCAACCGGAAGGCCCTGGAACGGGTGGTGAAAACCGCCCAGCACATCACTGGTGCCCACCTTCCTGCCATCGCAGACCTCCAGCGCAAACGATGTCTGCGCAGGGTGCGCGGGATCATCAGGCACCCTTCGCATCCAGGCCACAATTTGTTTGCCCTCCAACCATCAGGCAGGTGGTACAGGTCTCTTCAGTCCCGCATCACCAGGCTCAGGAACAGTTTCTTCCAATCCACTGTAACCCTGCTGAACTCTGTGACCCATCACTTACCATACCTCACTACCTCTCAGGGACCTTGTTGCACTACTCCCTTGTACTACTCTAACTCTGCCTTGCAAAGCCTGATAATGGAAGTTTTCAGTTGTTAAAGGTACGTTTCTACCTCAGGAACCTCACCCCTGCTATCCCTGCATTTCAGTTGCACATACACCTTGTACATTCAATTTGCCTCTTTGCACATTTAGCATTGCCAATATACTTGCATTTTTACAGTTGTTACACACACCTACCTCGAGTCTACCTCGAGGACCTTAGTGCTGCTATCTCTGCATCATGGTTGCTCATGCTACCCTACTACAGTACTCCTTCATTTGCCTCATTTGCACATCATGTATGCCATTTAGAAATTGTCAGTTGTACCCGAACAACTGTTATCCTACTTGTAACATACACTATACCTAATACTATTATCCCACCAGTAACATACACTATACCTAATACTATTATCCCACTACTAACATACACTATACCTAATACTATTATCCCACTAGTAACATACACTATACCTAATACTATTATCCCACTAGTAACATACACTATACCTAATACTATTATCCCACTAGTAACATACACTATACCTAATACTATTATCCCACTAGTAACATACACTATACCTAATACTATTATACCACTAGTAACATACACTATACCTAATACTATTATACCACTAGTAACATACACTATACCTAATACTTGTAAACTTTCTGCCTTCCTCTGTTTGCCTTAATTGCACATTTAGTATTGCCATTTGTACTGCATTTGCCTTCATTGCACATCTATACATACCACTTGTAATATATACACATTTAATACTTGTACATTTTCTGCCCTCTATTTGCACTTCTGATTAGATGCTTAGTGCATTTAGTTGTACTGCACTTGTACTGCTCAATGACAAAGTTGAATCTAATCTAATTTTGAAACTTTAAATGTCTGAAATGTCACAGACCACCGATTCCTGCCTAGTTCACCTATGTTTTATTTTAGCGAAAATGTTACGTAGTTCCAGTAACTAGCTATAGCAATCGAAGTCAAAACAATTATGAAATCCTGAAAACACTACCACAATACGAAATGTATTCAACTACCACAGAGCTTCAACAAAACATAGTTAGATTATTAGTTGGAATTCACTGCTCCCCAATACTACTGTGCATGTAGTTCACTTTTGCCTCTCTATAAACGTTTTACCATCTGTTAGGGAATGGGATACAATTCTATTTCTGTCCAAGTGCCAGTAAACCATTTGATTCAGAGAAATCTTCCATGGCTGTTGTATCACCAACTCTGGTGTCTAGCTATTTCGCATCCAAGAGCATTATTCCCAACCCCAGATAGTCATTCAGTAGTATAAAGGCCAGCTGAGGTCCAATGGTATGACCTTCTTGTTTAGGTTCTGTTTAATCATGGTTTTGAAATCCATGGAAATGTGTCACTGTATCTACTGAATGTACTGAATCTACTGAAACGTGTCGTTTCATCCAATCTTTACTTGGGATTTGGATGGGTTCACTGTTAGGAATGTGATCTTTTCCGAGACGGGGGGGGACGAGGGGGGGGGGGCTGCTGATAACACAAGGCTAGCTGGGGATCTGGTTGTGGAGCTGTTGGACAGATGGGCCGTGGATGTGGCCTCCACAGCTGAGGCCGATCCCGGTGTACACACCTCCTACATACGCCTAGGGTTGTGTGAATGGAGCTCGTCCAGACAGCTCCTGGCACCAAGAGGAACTCATCACCATCTGTCTCCAGGGACAACGACCTCCCTTACACAGACCTCCATCTACAACCCATCTCGTTACTCAGTAATGCAGACAGGATGAATGAAAATGGGGAAAAGCCTCCACTGTTATTTTGAAATGTCAAGATGACAGTTGCTGTTGGTTTTTCACATACTTAGCCCTTATATTAGGCGGGTAAAACGTTTCGATATTCATATATAAAATTAGGGTTGCATAGGAAGGGTTCATTTCTGGAAAATTTCACAATGTACAACTAAACTAAAACCTTTCAAATATTGTCAACAATATAAAGTGTATATTTTTGGTATACAATTTTTTAAGTGTCTGCAATTTTCTCCATACATTTTTCTAGCATTACTATACATAAAATAGAGCATCTGAAATATTTAAACAAGAAATGATAGAGACAAAGCTGTAAAACAATATCCTTAATACAGTGCACCCACAATTATTGGCAAAGATCAATAAAAAGGTAAAGAAAAAAATTCAGTTTTCTTCAAAGAAATTCATAGGCAAGAAATTAATAGTTGGGTTGGATGTGTTATATGTTGTTAATATGTACATAATCTGTAAGTACTGCATAATCACCACCATACCTCACTTAGCCATGAAATTAAATTCTGAAAGCAAATGGTTTTGATGATATTGGGGCACATATCGGCACATACAAATGAAGTGGTACATCATTTCCAGGGATGTTTTGGCTCAGAACCCCAGAAACACATTTTGGCGCCAGAACCCCAGAATGCCAATGAACTGAGACATGTTAACCAATGGTGACATTATGTCTGTGTCAATTTTTGCAAAGAAACCTTACACAACCTGGGTGTAGGCGGTGGACTAAGACACCTGCCATGCATTACTGAGCATAGCTTCTTCACCATTTTGGATGCGACCATGCTATTAGCATGATGATTAGCTAAGAAGAATTATCTACACAGCCAGCTGCTAACTTGCTAGCTACTAGCTTGCAAGTTTAAACCCCACCCTAGTAGGGAAGATAATGATTTGTATTTCTGCATTGGAGCTGTGCTATCATGTGAGTTGGATTCTGGGATGAAGATGGGACTAGCATGAACGCAACAAGTAACATACACGTATGCAAATAAAAGACAGAGCTGGATATTTGTTTGCTATAAATGTTAGCTAGCTAACTACAGTAAATAACAAAACCACTCTTACCCATTTTGTTGGCTAGCACTGTAATTACTAATGAATTTTACAGATTGTGAGCAATCCTCAATTAATGTCATCTTGAGTCCAAGTTCACTAACAACCTGAAAATGTAGTATTTATTTCTGATCACCATATTTCGGATTAAAATTTTAAGAAATGTATTAACAAATAGGCTCTGAGGAATAAATACAATAAAGTGTGCCATACTAATCAATATGCATGTTTCAGTCTTAACAGGTTTACAGCCTGCTGGAAGTTAACCCTGTGGGCAAGAGTTCGCTTGAAGCCATTTGTTAGCTAGCTACAATCTAAACAATCATGTCAATGAGATGTCACCAAACCTCACAAAAAGCTAGCTGTCAGTAATAAGTAACCATGTCCATGATGTTGCCGTCCTGAAGGTTTCAAGATGGTATTGGCCAAGAAGAAATGCAATTTCAGGTGTTGGAACATGCTTGGTGGTTGTATCGGCTTATTAAAAGGACAGGTATGTCATAAATCACTCCAGTTCCACTTTAAGTGGTCTTCCATTACTTCTTGTTTCACTGGGGTATAAATATGAGGTTTCAATGGGAAAATAATTTCATTAGACTTGGCTCATAAGTAAAAATTAAAGATCTTTCATAATATGAAAGATCTTTAAAGATATTATCTTAGTGTAAGATCCAGCTGATGTTTTCCAGGGTGCCAACAACCATGCGGTGCAATGTAACATATCAACAATGTCACTGGAGTTTAATATGTTAGACCGTTAGAATGTAACATTTCCTTTTTACACACGTGATTTTTTTACAATGTAAGAATGCATATGTTTTTAATTTTTTTTTTTAAAACAAACTGTCAGTTAAAAGTAATTACTTGCACAGAAAATACAATTGTTTCAAATATTGTATTTTTTTATATACAGCTCCGGAAAAAAATAAGAGACCACAGCACCTTTTTCTTTCCTTTCCAAAAAAGTTGAAAAGGAAAGTTTTGAGTGAGGAAGAGAAGCATTCAATTTGCAGAGGACTCTTAATTTAAACCCTTCTGTTCCTCACTCAAAACCTTCCTTTTTGGGAAAGGAAAGAAAAAGGTGCAGTGGTCTCAATTTTTTCCAGAGCTGTATTTCTTTCTCTTGAACTATACACTGATCAACCATAACATTACGACCACCTGCCTAATACTGTATAGGTCCCCCTTTTGCCTCCAAAACAGCCCTGACCCGTCGAGGCATGGACTCCACTAGAGTATCTTGCACCAAGACGTTAGCAGGAGATCCCTTAAGTCCTGTAAGTTGCGAGGTGGGGCCTCCATGGATCGGACTTGTTTGTCCAGCACATCCCAAAGATGCTCGATTGGATTGAGATCTGGGGAATTTGGAGGCCAAGTCAACACCTTGAACTCGTTGTGTTCTTCAAACCATTCCTGAACCATTTTTGCTTTGTGGCAGGGTACATTATCCTGCTGAAAGAGGCCAATGCCATCAAGGAATACCGTTGCCATGAAAGGGTACACATGGTTTGCAACAATGCTCAGGTAGGTGGCAAAGTAACATCCATCTAAATGTCAGGACCCAAGGTTTCCCAGCAGAACATTGCCCAATGCATCACACTGCCTCCGCCGGCTTGCCTCCTTCCCATAGTGCATCCTGGTGCCATGTGTTCTCCAGGTAAGCGATGCACACGCACCCAGCCATCCATGTGATGCAAAAGGAAATGTGATTCATCAGACCAGGCCACCTTCTTCCATTGTTCCGTGGTCCAGTTCTGATGTTCACATGCACATTTGTAGGCGCTTTCGGCAGTGGACAGGAGTCAGCATGGGCACCCTGACTGGTCTGCGACTAGGTAGCCCCATACGCAACAAACTGCGATGCACTGTGTGTTCTGACACCTTTCTATCAGTAGCAGCAATAATGTTTTCAGCAATTTGAGCTACAGTAGCTTGTGTGCTGGATCGGACCACACGGGCCAGCCTTCACTCCCCACGTGCATCAATGAGCCTTGGCCGCCCATGACCCTCTTGCCGGTTCACCGCTTTTCCTTCCTTGGACCACTTTTGATAGGTACTGACCACTGCAGACCGGGAACACCCCACAAGGGCTGCAGTTTTGGAGATGCTCTGACCCAGTCGTCTAACCATCACAACGCTTGCCCATTTTTCCGGCTTCTAACACATCAACTTTGAGGACAGAATGTTCGCTTGCTGCCTAATATATCCCACCCACTGACAGGTGTCATGACAACGAGATTATCAGTGTTATTCACTTCACCTGTCAGTGGTCATTATGTTATGGCTCATCGGCGTATCAGTGTCATTCCCTTCACCTGTCAGTGGTCATTATGTTATGGCTCATCGGCGTATCAGTGTCATTCACTTCATCTGTCAGTGGTCATTATGTTATGGCTCATCGGCGTATCAGTGTTATTCACTTCACCTGTCAGTGGTCATTAT
>JACXGI010005267.1:19384-48185 GCA_016801175.1 Esox masquinongy | reverse complement strand
GTGTTTTGAGTTAATTAGCTGATTAGAGTGTGGCACCAGGTGTCTTCAATATTGAACCTTTTCACAATATTCTAATTTTCTGAGATACTGAATTTGGGGTTTTCTTTAGTTGTTAGTTATAATCATCAAAATTAAAAGGAATAAACACTTGAAATATATCAGTCTGTGTGGAATGAATGTGTACATTATACAAGTTTCACTTTTTGAATGGAATTACTTAAATAAATCAACGTTTTGATGATATTCTAATTATATGACCAGCACCTGTATATATACACATTAATATAAAATATATTTACTTTTTCTTTTTTTTTACAAATAAACATTATCAAAATAAATGACTTTAGTTCGACTTTCAGGGGCCTAAGACTTAGATCAGCGGTGCTAAAATCTTTCCATAAAAGGTCCGGAGCCTGCTGGTTTTCTGTTCAGCTTCCTTATCAATTACACTCACCTGGTGTGCCAGATCGAAATAAGTCTCTGACATGAGGGTTTAACTGGGTTTGAGGCCCCTAATTGAGTATGAGGGATACGGATAAATAACCCTGAGACAAATTCTGCACACAATCTCAATTACTATTCTTTTTTTATCAGGAGTTATAGTTAATTTGCTGTGTATGAAGACGTTTGGTGAAATTTACAATAAAATGAGAGTCATTTCTCATAACTAAAATTAAAATCAATACGATTTAATGACTGCAAAGAAAACTTATTTAACAACTTTGGATTTTGTCTACCTGGTCTCATGAAAAAGGTGTGCAACATTTTAAATGTTGAAACTGAGAAATTGTATTGTTTTTGGAAAAATACATGCCCATTTTGAATTAAATACCCGCAACTGTTTAAGTTAAATCGGTTAAATAGTTTATATTCAATTCATGTTGATCTGCAATCAGCATGTAACTGCAAGAGGACAAATGGGATAGACATGGAAGAATATAGGTGAGAGACAGGGAGAAAGACATGGAAGAATAGAGGTGTGAGACAGGGAGAAAGACATGGAAGAATAGAGGTGAGAGACAGGGAGATAGACATGGAAGAATAGAGGTTAGAGACAGGGAGATAGACATGGAAGAATAGAGGTGAGAGACAGGGAGAAAGACATGGAAGAACAGAGGTTAGAGAGAGGGAGAAAGACATGGAAGAATAGAGGTTAGAGAGAGGGAGAAAGACATGGAAGAATAGAGGTGTGAGACAGGGAGAAAGACATGGAAGAACAGAGGTGAGAGACAGGGAGAAAGACATGGAAGAACAGAGGTGAGAGACAGGGAGAAAGACATGGAAGAACAGAGGTGAGAGGGTACAAGAGGGAAGATGGAGAGAACAGTACCGGGCATTAAAAGGGGAAGCTTATGGCATGCATTTTGACAGCTGCTGTGGTTGGACTCTGTGTTTTTCTGTTTGTGTAAGAGATGCAGAGTATGGATATGAGACACAGGCTTCCCCTCCCCTTCTCCTGAGAAACACTAATACAGGGGCAGACAGAGAGCTGCCAAGGAGGATGAGCACTGGGGTTCTCCCTCAGCTTATGATGCACGAACACACAGAATTTACTCTGCGCTCCCTGAGACTTAATTAGCCCAAGAAGAGGACCAGTCCAAGCAGTCCTTCCATAAACCGTGTGCAATAAAGCCATGACATTTGAATTGATGTCACACCAATGCCGACTCATAACATAACATCCACAGCTCATTTCTAGTCCACATTTAATGCATAGTAGGATATACAGCAGAAGCAGGTCACAGTGGATTCCAAAACATTGCATGGGTTTCCCTAAATAGATTACATGTCGATGCTGAGCAAGGGTAGGGCAGGAAATGGGGGGGCAAGAGTCAATCTAACGTAATGATAATATCTCTCAATCAGCGTTTGTAACGAGTGAGCTACTGACAGATGTAGGTTATTGAATAGGCCTATGATTATTGCAGTCTGCCTCCGCCAACCAACTACCTTGTGTCTCAATAACATTTCCTATTTTTAATACCCTAAAACACCAAGTTAGACATTCAAAATGGACTGTGATCACTGAAAAAGTTGTTTTCACGTTTGAACACGGAAACTGCATTGATATTGTAGGCTTGGTTTTGGCAAAATACTAATTACGCATTAGGCCTAAGTGATTAATATGAAAGACAGATTCACCTTTCATCAAACTTTAAGCTACTAAACCATCACATTTGTGTGACGTGACAATCTTCACACAAACAGAACAGAACTCTCACTTTCATTTTGTGGGTGTGGCAAGGTGTGGCTTGAAGCAATGAGCGACACGTTTAAAGTGAAGTGGCCACCCTGCCAGCGTTCCTCACCCACAAACTCCATGTTTTTCAACCGGTCATTCAGCACAGCGCCGTTTTTATTCAATTGAACATCCTAGAACATAAAAACACCCTGCTTTGTGAGATGCCCAATCCAAAAATATTTACCGGTGAGACATCTTGCTCCACTAGCCCTACCCAGATAAAAAAAACAGTAAAAGTACTGATCTTGGATTACTTGTCCCATGCAAATTTATACCCTGACTACCCCGATTCTGAGAGGCTTTGAGAATATGGGCATTAAGTCATAGGACATCATATTCAAGGTGATGTGTCTTTTGGGTCTTTCATCTGAAGTGACCAGCTCAGCCCACCAATCAAATCCCTCCCAGGGGCCACAGCAGAAGAAGCCTACTTTTGATTGGACAGACTGAGATGCGCATAGTTAAGTTGATGCTGACATCCCTTTGTGACACCCTGTTCAAATTCTAAGAATACATGAGGAGAGTTAAAAACAGGCACAAAGCATGTTCTACTATCTATGGTTAAAACTGCTATACCAGAATCCTATGACATTGTAACCAGAGCCGATCTCTTTTTCATTTCGCCAAAGGTGAAATAAAATGAGACTGTGTGTTTTTCAGTTGTGTGATTTGTATTAAAAAACAGAAAACAGACCCCTTACTTACGTACTTCTGAAAAAAAAAATAACATTGAGCCACGGCAATGATTATAAGCTTACAGTGGCCTAAGTCCTTGAATATTAATCCTCTGATGTGCTTAAAAAATGGGGAAGCAAAACCTATAGGCATCCTCACTCAGGAGCTCACTTACACACACCCACACACACACACACACCCACACACACACACACACACCCACACACACACCCACACACACACACACACACACACACACACACACACACACACACACCACCACCACCTGCTGAACACACACATTTACATCACGAATACTGTTACTGTAAACAACTTAACAACATGTCTGCTTATCTGGTGGGTTCAATCTAGGTGAAATGAATTCGGTCAACCACCACAAGCAAGGAATCTATTGGAAAGAATGTACTTGTTTAGGGAGAGTATGTATTTTGATAAACGGTATTGTAAAGTGACCTTTTTCCAAAATAAAGGCATATACTGTAAATTGTATGATAGTAACTGAGTTAGGTAAATTTTTTTAAAGTGAAAGCCCATGAAGAGTAATTTTCAGATGAAGGGCCCATTGCACTTTGTATACAAATCTTGAAACCAGGGTTCAAACCTTCCCACTTTCTCCTCTCATGACTGTTTAAAAAGCAAAATATTACAAAAAAACTAAATTGTCTTCTAGACTAACTATAACAACAAATCTTGTTTTTCACACCTAGCCAGATGTTTTAGGCTTAGATATAGCAAAACATACACTCTGGTCTTCATTTTGACAGTTTGAAAAAAAATATATAGCTTATTATTACAGCTAATGCCTGTTAATTTTTTAGACTGTATAGGAACCAAGACATCTATCTCAAAGACCTGCCCCATAATTTTTCAGTCCAGACGGGGCCACTCCAGACGGGGCCACTCCAGACGGGGCCACTCCATTGCCCGTGTTCCACAGAGGGGCTACCCCAAAGCGAAACATCTCACTAGCTCATTTGTAATGCTTTTATTCACGCATATTTATATGCTAAAATATTTTGGGAGGCACCTTGCAAAGGCATTCAGGCGACCACTAGACTGCGGTGCTGCTGTGCCCCCTCCTAGAACAAATTAACGTGGATCCCTGTTGCATAATGACATCCCTTATTCCAAAAGAAAAAAAAACATTTACATATGAATACAGTTTAAATAAAATTTAAAACACATATCATCCCCAGCTCTAATTTAATCTAATGGGTTTCCAGAGAGACAGCCACGCTCGTCATCTTCTCAGTCAGACAGATGGCTAGTCAGCAAGGACACAGTCAGGTCACAGCCAGTCTGTAGGTCTGATTGGTTAAGCCATCTAGTTAAAAATTCACAGACTGCCATGTCACTAAATGCACGTTGTACTGAATAAAGTGCCATGGTTAATTGAAATGTGTTTGAGGACGACGTCACGTCAAAAATGAACGTTATCAGTGTATTATAAGTGAATGTTATGATGAGGACAGACACGAGGGGCACTGAAGAAGAGACGGCATGGTACTGTGTAAAAGCCACTAGCTATGTATTGGCCCAGTGAAGAAGAGATGGCATGGTACTGTGTAAAAGCCACTAGCTATGTATTGCTCAAGAGAGATGAAAAACAGTTCACCCTGCATCCTTTTCATTTTGATCTTCACAAGTACAAATCCCCATGACATTTCCCTGTGTTATCAGCCCCACCCTCTTGAGGTTACTGTAGTTTGTTGACCGACAGTAACAGGCTGAGATCCGCTCAGGCTCTCTTAGCTGCGGCTGCAGTCAACTTGGTCCAGAGAGTTCCCAGTTTCCTTTTCGTGTGGATTACAAAGATTTGCTGGACAGCTTGATGGCCCAGTTTCCATTTCAGTCAAACAGGAACAACACAGGCTGTCTGACTGCCCAGGCCTAAAGCATGCAGGGATAACTAAGCCTGCTTCACTCCATGAGGTCAGGCAACATCATCATCATCATCAAGTCAAACATCCATTCAGTTAAGAGTTACCACATTTCCTTCAAGCTCATTGATTTGACAGTTACTGCATGTGCTCCCTGACATGTTTTGTACAGTATTTCTGATGCACTTAGGGAAAAAAATTTGCTCATTTCAATCACTGCATGTTACTGTTGGTAATGAATTTGACATTATGCATTCTCTGCACTTGTATAATATGATAAGGATGTCTGCAAATCGTAAATAAGCTTGCATTGCCATACGTGGCTAATCAAATGTTGAACTATTCAGTTAACTAACGCCGAACTATCGATTAATGGTCGAGGGAGTGACACGTTTCTTTTTTTTTTTTATCATTGTGAAGCAATTCCGCAGATTCTTCTGACTATGGTGTGAAACGGGCAAACGTTGTCTTACCTATCGCTGATGCCATCTTTGACGAGCTTTGGACTGCCTACAGTATCAATGCACAATAACGTTTTTACACATTAATAAAATAACGAAATAAAGTCATACAGCCAATTACAGCCAATGTGAACATTTCTTACTTCCCGACTAGTGTATGAAGTCCTAGTATGAGGTCCTAGTCTGGTTCAGTACTTGCAGCAGTCCAGCAAACAGCTTTGCTTACCATAAGGGTGTCTTCATTCTGCCAAACAAAACATTTTAGTCACGTTGTGACAATGTTTTATCCAAGAGAACAAAACAGGGAGGGACATAACTGAATTTATCCACTCAATTTGGTGGATTAATTAATGCTTGACTTGCACAAAAAGTACAAGACAAAAAATTTTAAAATATCAGAGAAATGGTGCTACAGCATGTCTTTATTACTAGTTGTTCAATCTGATTTGGCCACTGTGCACTTTAGTTTTTTTTTTTTTTAATATACCCATCTGCATCTCAAAATGTGAATATCGTGGAAAAGTTCCTTTTTTTCCATAATACAAACCAAAAAGTGACACTTTCGTATATTCTAGATTCATTGCACATAAAGTGAAACATTTCAAGCCTTTTTTGTTTCAATCTTGATGATTACGGCTTACTGCTCATGGAAATCAAAAATCCAGTATCTCAAAATATTAGAATAAAAAATTTAATTTCTAATTAACTCCCTAAGCCTTCAGTACACACAACCATAATCGTGTGGGAGACTGCTGACTTGACAGAGTTCCAGAAGACACTCATTGACACCCTCCACGAGGAGGGTAAGACACAGAAGGTCATTGCTGAAAGGGCTGGCTGTTCGCAGAGTGCTGTATCAAAGCGTATTCATGGAAAGTTGCCTGGAAGGGAAAAGTGTGGTAGGAAAAGGTGCACAAGCAACAGGGATGACCGCAGCCTTGAGAGGATTGTCAAGCAAAGCTGATTCGAGAACTTGGGGGAGCTTCACAAGGAGTGGACTGAGACTGGAGTCAGTGCATCAAGAGCCACCAGGCACAGACGTGTCCAGGAAATGGGCTACAAGTGTCTCATTCCTAGTGTCAAGCCACTTCTGAACCAGAGACAATGTCAGAAGTGTCTTACCTGGACGAAGGAGAAAAAGAACTGGACCGCTGCTCAGTGGTCCAAAGTCCTCTCTTCAGATGAAAGTAAATTTTGCATTTAATTTCAAAATTTAAGGAGTGGAGAGGCACAAAATCCACAGTCAGTGATGATTTGACTGTCATTTGACATGTCATTTGAAATGTCATCTGCTGGTGTTGGTCCACTGTGTTTTATCAAGTCCAGAATCAATGCAGCCATCTACCAGGAGATTTCAGAGGAATTCATGCATCCATCTGCTGACAAGCAAGATGGAGATGCTGATTTCCTTTTCCAGCAGGTCTTGGTACCTGCCCACAGTGCCAAAACAACTGCTAACTGGTTTGCTGCCCATGGTATTACTGTGTTTGATTGGCCAGCCAACTCGTCTGTCCTGAACCCCACAGAGAATCTATGGGGTATTGTCAAAGAGGAAAATGAGATACACCAGACCCAACAACACAGACGAGCTGAAGGCCACTATGAAAGCAACCTGGGCTTCCATAACACCCCAGCAGTGCCACAGGCTGATTGCCTCCATGCCACGCCGCATTGATGCAGTAATTTGTGCAAAAGGAGCTCTGACCAAGTATTGAGTGCATAAATTAACATACTTAGGAAACCTTTGCAGGTGTTTTGAGGTAATTAGCTGATTAGAGCTCTTCTCAGGTCGACATTAGAGACACTTCTCAGGTCAAAATAATTTTTTTATTCTAATATTTTGAGATACTGGATTTTTGATTTCCATGAGCTGTAACCCGTAATCATCAAGATTGAAACAAAAAAGGCTTGAAATGTTTCACTTTGTGTGTAATGAATCTAGAATAAATGAAGGTTTCACTATTTGATTTGAATTACGAAAAAATTAACTTTGCCACAATATTCACATTTTTTGAGATGCACCTGTACTGTATATATAGTATATATTTTTGTTACGCATTTTAGAATACATGAAATATAAAAACAATATTATAATGTGTGGTATACATTTTTTAAAGAATTTACAATAAATACATTTGTATTTTATTATTATGTTTATATTTCACATGTACAGTATTTTACATATTTTACTTTATTTTGACAGAGACACAGTCAAATGGACGGATAGCCAGTCAGACAGTTTCGTTTTTATATTTACCACAAACATTTGCCAGAAAGCTTAACCACCCAGTCAGTCAGAAACAATATAGACTGTAAGGTTGCCAAGCTCTATAGCTAGGGAAAAACATCTGGTCCATAAGTCCATGAGGTTAGACATTTAAGACAAATGTCCATTAAATTCACATTAGAAAAAACATGAGTCACTGCATCACTTCATTTCACTGAAGGCTGAACTGTTGTGTGTTACTGTAGGCTGACTGACCTAGCATAGTCTTTGCTTCAAGGAGGAGGCAGATGAGTGGATGGACAAAAAGGCAGACAGACAGACAGACAGACAGGAGGGAAGGAGGTGCAGGACTGACTGCCAGTGAACATCCAGAAGGCGAGGATTAATGAAGAACACAGTGCTTTGCTGTGATGGTAGGAATGCCCTTTTAGTAAAGACATAACGGAGTAACTAACCAGCTGAGCAGTTACGCCAACACAGATTCAGAGAAAGACTACCACAAGAACCCAATGAAAGGCATGAAGCAAACTCACTAACAACCCTGCCTCTGGAATCATGTGTAGGCGCAATCACCCAGGAGAGTAGAGACATGTTTATTCAAAAGGCTAACACATAATAGCTTACTTTCTTTTCAGAGGTTTGACTGATAACAGGTTCTTGACACAAAAACCTTCCTTTTCACCATTAAATCAGATTTCAATATACATTCAGAACTACTAGAGCAAGGTTGAGTACCAGGCCTCCTAAGAACAAGGTCTAACTTGCTGGCACAAAAAAGCTACATTTGGTCCACATTTAGTATGTGGATGATGGTCATGCTTAGAAAATGTATATATGAAAGGAGTTTTATAATCTTGGTTAACCTAAAATAAAATATTGCATAAGTGGTCAGATGCTTGATTAAGTTCTGGTTCCATGTATTAAAAGATGACATTGGAACTGGAACTAAGTTATCTTTCAAAATGACTAGCATATCTATGGGCCAAATATGCCATACCCTCCAAAATGCAAAATATCCTCTACAAGGACAGCAACAATGACCAACAAGAAACACAGGGGCAGGAGAACCATAAATAGGGACATAACGAGGGGGCAAACAAGACACAGGTGAAAACAATACTAAAGAGGGCAAGCTATGTTCGAAATCAAAGGACAAAAACCAAACAGAACAGGCTACATTATGCTCAAAAGGTAAGGCAAAGCTCAAACAGAACAAAAACAGAACCTAACATAGAGATTTTTTCACAAGTCTGACTTAATGACTAAAATGATCCTTTTTACACTTTGTAGCAAATTGTGACACTATTTATCCCACATTAAACATAATCTGAATATTAGATTGTAGAAGATTCTGAATATTACACTGTAGAAGACATGATAATGAATTACTCTTTCAGGTGGGATTGTTAGTACGGAAATATAACACTGCACAGAAACAGGCGATGTTCCACGCAGAACACCTGAGCGTCCTAAAACAATATACATCATTTACAAATGAAACCGTGTTCCATAATAATAAGGATATTATTATCCTTATAATCTATATTTTCGAATGCTGACCTTTGAAAGCGCATACATTAAGGCCACTGAGTCGGCCTAAAGAGCCACATCTAAAATCATCTATTTCAGTCAGTTATTTTTCAATAGTTCAACAGTTTCATTGCCTCCAATAGCTTTATAACAACGTACAGTAGCACATGGTTCTGTATTCTTTGTAACTAATACTGACGTACAGCTGGGAGAACTAACTACGTTCTTAAATTATCTGGTCTTTCTTGGTCACCACCTGTAGGGTTTGGTGTTATCCGTGGCTCTGTCCAACACCTGCTTAGTAAATGCCCATGTTTATGATACACTCTGTTCGACTCAGGGCCACAGGGCTCGAGGAGGACTGGGAGATAGGGAGGTTACTATAGGCTTACCAGAGTAGAGCAGATTGTTCTGACTTGCTGCTTTTGTCACCTGTCATATCAGTCACCTGTACGCATACTGTATTAATCTGTTGTTGTCAAACCCTATTAATATTGATAGCTGTCCTCTGGTCCTTTGCACCCAGTATTTATCCATTCAGAATGTACATTTTAGGTCATCATTAGTTATATTACTGATAGTCTGTACATAGCCTGTGAAACATCTCCAAAAAGTGTTCTGTAAGTCCATAACGCTGGAACAACGCTAGCATTTCTTCTGAAATTCCTATAAAGCACTCACCTTTCTTTCTCCACCATGGTCCTTCTGGAACTGAATAGCAGACATCTTTGAATTCAATGTTAACTGCTGGTCGACGTGGCAGGTAGGAAAAGCGCTGAGCTTCAGTGAGACTGTTCTCCACTTTCTTGAGATGCCCATGTAACAAAGGAGTCTGTTGACTGCTTACACTACTGGATCCCACCTCATCGATAGATACACACACTACCCTGGGGTCCAGCATCAGATCAGGAGGGCCATTGGTGTTCTGGTGAGGATGGAGATAAAGTTCAAACAAACAGGTGGTTTGGGTTGAACTTTAGCAACACACAGTGAGCACTGGAATGGTGTTTTTTTGGTTTTTTTTGGTTGGTAAGAGGCTGAGAAATGTTACTAGAGAAATTAAACCACTCTCACGTTTCCAAAAGCTGGTGTAAAACCAGAAACATTGTATTTTTTGATGTGGAACAGTTACACTAGAAGTAGTCATATTGTTCCAGAATTAAATATAACGAGGATGCCTTTTCACAATTAATTGAAATGAAACACTTTTGAAAAGAACATTTCTGAACAGTTCACCTTTCGGAATACGATTAAGGCAACGGGCAAATTGGAAATAGGCTACTTGTAGGAGTCGCTTAATCTGTTTCTATCTATACGCGGAGTGCAGGGGTTACTATCGGACAAAGCTTAGTTTACTCTGAACATAAAGAACAACAACAGACATGCAGTAATTAGGTGGATATCCTACCAATAAACAATGGTATTTGTTAATTAAATATAAAACTTGAGTAATCCAATATCGATTACTATAAATAAGGGCAGTCAATTAATTGTGTATCTTATGAGCTTTAGATTACACAAAACTGTCAGAAAAAAATTCAAATGTTGCCTAATTATAAGCAGATTGTTATAACATTATTGTAAATATTATGAATTTGCCGCCAATTCCAAAATTAACAATTTAGAAAGATGATGATTAGGCAGGCTTAGTTATATACATGAAGTAAATGTGTATTCAACAGAATTGTTTGAATAAAGGTTAAAATATGAATAAAAAGTCGTGGAAAATACCATCAATATAGGCTATTGTCACAATCACATTTTCAATAAATGTAAGAGCTTACCATTATGATGGAGTTGGTGACAAGTGCGTTATTAACAGAAAATGCTGCCATAAGACATGCCATTCCCTTTCCAAAAATGGTTAAAAAATGACAAAAATGTCCAACCTAACAACTTGCGCACATCTGTTCCGCTCAGCTTTCTGTGCGCGCTTACTAAGAAATGTGTTTACTCTTCCTAGGTCTGTCCTCTCCCGCGTGTCTTACCTGCCCCGCGCCCAGGTCAAAATCGTATTATTTTTTAAAAGACCACAACCGGCAATGATGTTTAGAACGTGACATTCCTGCCAGAACACACCGCGTCTGTAGTAGCCTAATGATGGGTCGTTCGCGAATGACCGGCTCTTTTCGGTCAACGTTGGGAACCGAAACGCATTGGTGAAATGAGTCGTTCATTCGGCTCCTTAATTTGAAACATTTTTGAAGTCAACGATTAGTCGCAGGTTAGGAAAAAACGTATTCACTAATTGTTAACGTATTCACTAGATTGTGTAGGCCTACCCACAATGAAGAATGTATCAATATTCGGGAGAGCACGTCTTTGGGTTCCACGTGCATTTATCCAGTAACTTTAACACATAATTCTATTTTTTTTCTTTTGTCTTTATATTGGAGTTTTGAACTTTTCTTTATTATTTTGGCATTAATTTATGTATTTTAAACGAGAATCCGTTCGAGAGATAAATTAGACATCTTAAAAGGGGGACGGACCCAGAAGAGCCGGCTCACCAAAAAGACTCGGAATGCCCGTCATTGCTGAGGGTTCATGCTGGTGGAACATAGAGCTGGTTAGAGGACCTGGTGAAAACGCGTTCTAGTTTCAGTCCTGAATGCTGATTGGCTGATCAAGCCGTGGTATATGAGACCATATACCATGGGTATAACATCACATCACACTTAGGGCTATAACTGTGCTGGTATCCTGCATCCCGTGAGTTTGTAATATATTGCCAATATGCCACAGCTAAGCACCGTGTCCAGGCACTCACCGATGCGTCATGTCAAAGAACCGCTCTTAGCCATGTTATATAGGCCATATACCATATCCCATCTTACATTATTACTTACAAATTCCATGGCTATCAACCAGTCAATGTTCAATATTAAAACCATCCGGTTTACAAGAGACCATATATCACAGGTATTACATCACACCACTTTTTACTGCTCTAATTGTGTTGTTAACAAGTTTAAAAGAGCAATAAGGCATCTCTGGGGTTTTTGGTATATTGCTAACAGTGTTGGGGAACCTTCATTTTAAAAGTAATTAATTATAATTAGTAGTTACAGTTGCCATAAAGTATCACATTACTTAGTTACTTGCTGTAGAAATACTCAAATGAAAACATCAAAACAACATCATGATAATAAGACATAGAATAAAAACAGGATAAAAACGTAGGAAGCTATAAAAGCTATAAGGCTAAACAGTGCGATTAAGTTTAAGCGCTCAGTCATAGAGAAGTGAAAACAGAAGTGTGTTTAACCTGGATTTAAAAATGTATACGTTTGGGGCACGTCTAAGATCTCCTGGTAGTTTATTAGTTTATTAAATGCCTGATTGCAGAGAACTATTAACTATTTGCTGTAGATCCATTGTTATAGAGTTAAAAATTGTTTTAAAAAAGTCTGATGGCAGTGTTTCGAGACAACATGTGGAAGCTTTAAGATGTCGAACTATTTCTCCTAGGGATTTTTTAATCAATTATTAAATTGCGACATAATAACCAATTATTATATTAAGATAAGTAATTTCGTTCTATATTCATGTGTTGGTCACATGCCCATAAGGTACACATTTAATGGGACATAGTATAATTACATAGTCAGGTATTGCATAGTCAGTGTCAGTCACCAGTATATAACATTATCAATCATTAATCATTAAACAGCAAGAGTGACCACTCTTGCCAATATGTTCCGACTTCAGTACTAGATAGATCAATTGCAGTGAACAATGAAGAACCAAAAAAGCGTCTGTGGCCTGTACACTGATAAACATACCTTCTCAAAAAGAAAACGTTAGAGACATTGCAATTTGAAATCTCTTTGCACCAATGTGCGTAATCCAATAATGTTTCATTACTTTATTCAGAGGAGAATAGTTACTAAATCTGTTTTTAAATTATTCAGAATAATCACATTTAAAAACAGAACATGTATTTAGATGTTCATTTGCGATCAACTTTGGTTGTCCATCAGAGGATGATTTGGGATCTTTGGTTGTCCAATAGGCAAGAGATTCCAGCAAACCATAACAGCAACCTCTGTGATTAGTTATATGCGAGGTAAATAATGACGTAGTCAAAATAGTAAACTGCTTTCCAAGCCTGAATCGCACAACTCAGCCTACATCTGCACAAATCGCTTGTTGACGCTACATATTGATTTGAAATTAATGGGAACTGGGTGCTTGGCTTTGGTATGTGTGTCATAAACTAGCACTTTAAGTGCTGGTGCTGCCATCTTTGCATCCTTTGTTGCCACTTGCTACTGGAAAAAATAAACGCTACATAAAGCTACGTTGGTTGCTCTGAGGGAAATTGAGTAACGCGTTATTTATTTGAAAAATTAACTAGTAAGGGATTACTTAAATTAAATAACTAACGCGTTAAGTTACTCATTACCATTAAAAAGTAGTCTGACCCCCGACACTGATTGCCAATATAAAATGGCTAAGCGCTTTGTCACAGATGAGACATCTATACATCTCTAAATGGACGAAGGATGAAATACAAAGACAATATTCTCTCTTCAGGTTGATGTTCATGACGTATTAAACCTGGGGACACCTTAGGTGATGTGTGTCATGTCTGAGAGACTTTTGGGGCAGTGAGATTTGTTTCAAACAACTGGCCAGAAGGAGCGTGGTTAGTTTTTTGAGCACCAAAAAGCCTGCAGTATTACATCACTGTCTCGAAGTGCGAGCTGATAAATGTGCGAGCTGATAAATGAACGAAGTGCGACCTGATAAATGAACGTAGTCATGTTTTGTTTAATTTCGCTTGGACTCCTTGTTGTACCTGATTGCTTTGTAAGTCAATTTTATATGTAGTCGTGGTTATCCTTGATTCATAGAGCCATTTCTGCAATGTTCCTATCAGCAGATATATTGATAAATGTAGACGGAGTCAACGTTTTTCCTCTTTCTAAAAGACTGCTACTCTGAGGCCATTTCTTCATGCTCAGCCATAGTCCCTCCCCCTCCCCTTTACTCCAAAGGCTCTTTAAAATTAACCATGCTGCTCAAAATTAACCATACTTCTATATAGCAAATTTACAATAAGCAACACAATGGCTTGTCATCATGATTTGAAGCACTCATTTTTGTAAGTGATATTACGTCTTGATATTGAACCATACATGTTTGAACCAGAATGAGCTACTGTACAATGAATTCGAAAGGCAATGGTAGCTGGACAGTAATGTGATTTTCCTGCCTAAAGAAACATTGAAGTACAGATTGAAGAATGTATGACACTACTTTAACAGAACCAAAGCAGCAAATTCTGTTGATTTGTGCCTGGCTTCTTGCTAAGCAAACAGTAGGAATTTACTGCTTATTTTGTCTAGATTAAGAAGGTAACTTTTGAGCCCTGTGGCTAGTAATCTACGGTAAAATGTATAGCCTACTCTTTTCACCTATGGCTAGTTATTGTCGTTATAACGGCAAATTATTTGAGCCTAGCATATAAAATCCATGCCAGTTGATTTGAGATCTGTGGCCAGCATTCTACTGTATAATGTATTAACAATCCCAAATCTGATCACTTTGCTATTGAAAACCATGGCTAGAATTTAGTGGTCAAAATTAAATGATTTCTTTCTACTGGTAAATGTGTGTTAAAATAATTGTTTGCTGTTGTGTTATATAAGCAAGGTAAAAGCAAACGTGGTGTTTGTTAGTGAGATCTTATCAGGTCCTGGCTATGAGGATGCCCCTAGCCATCTCTGCACTGGTCAGGGGACCATAGTCAGGACCTGCCAGAGATAGATGCCTCTAGGCATCTCTATGTGTTGAGTTTCAGGTGTCCACCAATTAGAGGCAGCTGGCCTGTGTGTTGCCTCTGATTGGGGATCCTACTTAGGTTGCTGTTTTCTGTTTGTTTTTTGGTTGGTTCCATTAAACTTACCTGTTTGAGCTGCCATCCTGCCTGCACTTACTTCCGCCACCCGTCAAGCTGTGACAGATCTGTTGAGGTTACATATAGGTGCATATGTGAAGTGAAAAAGCATTTTTCTGTGTTGGCTTGTAATTACTACGGGCAGGCACAGAACATTATGTGGGCATGATCAACTTTGGTGTTTGAAATGAACTATTGTTTAAAAAGTGTATTTTTTGTCTTTTATTATAATATTCTCCATCACCATTTTGTCACTAAGGTTGTATCTATGTTATCTTTGAATTCTGGAACTCAGTGGTATTTTAAACTGACCAATATAGAAGTAGATTCTACACTGAAATTCAAATTTGCTCATTTAAAATTTTGTTGGGTGGATCAAGTGTTTTAATGACACAAATGTAACATTACTGGTAGTAGTAATTAGTACATTAATTAGTTGTGCTATGGTTAAATGCCCATTTAATGAAGAAGAACGTTATAATCAAGGAAAATATTTATCAAGGCTCCCAGGTCAGTCCACAAGTTTCTGATAACAGACTTAATGCAGTGATGTTAACTCCCTCTAGAGGATGTTTTTGCTAATAAACATCTCAGTTGTAATTTGTATCAGAGATTGTAACCACTTTAGCTCAAAATAATTTGCTGATTGTATGGAGCTGGAAAAGAATAAAAATAGACCTATCTGAGTAACTAGAATTTGTTTACAAAGAGGTCTTTGTATTTAATGAAGATAGTTAAATGTAGATTTCAAAATACAACATGAAGATTCAGCAAGAAATATTCTGAATGACCACAATGTCAGGGATGTAAATGATTGGCAATTGTAACAACTCAGTAAAAAGTCATGTGGTAGCGTATTCTAGTAGTGCTCAACCCTTCACTGTGCATGGACTAATGGCAGCCAATCACAAGGCACTGCAAGGGCCAATTGCAGCCAAACACAAGGCACTGCATGGGCCAATGGCAGCCAATCACAAGGCAATACATGGGCCTCAGCAGCAGCTAATATTCCAACTGCTGCCAGTGATGGGTGTTGAATAGTATATTCTGCTGACAAGGCTGTGCTGTTCTCCACAGCTGTACCTTTATCTTTATGTGGAACACTTCAGTAACATTGACATGAACAAATAGTGGTGGATTGAGGACGGACCACCATGGGAGAGATTTGGGTCTATCAAATATTTAGCATCAATGTATTTTGTGTGGTAATAAGTCACATACTCACTGAAGAAAATAAAGAATGCAAAAGACAATGACAAGCAAGTGTTGATGCTGAAGACTGTGTAGACCCTTCAGTTTAAACTATCTAAAGACTGTAGACCCTTCATTTTAAAATATCCCAAGACTGTGTAGGCCCTTTCAGTTTAAACTATCTAAAGACTGCGTAGACCCTTCAGTTTAAACTATCTAAAGACTGTAGACCATTCATTTTAAAATATCCCAAGACTGTGTAGGCCCTTTCAGTTTAAACTATCTAAAGACTGTAGACCCTTCAGTTTAAAATATCCCAAGACTGTGTAGGCCCTTTCAGTTTAAACTATCTAAAGACTGTAGACCCTTCATTTTAAAATATCCCAAGACTGTGTAGGCCCTTCAGGTTCAAATGTCAAAATACTGTATAGGACCTTCAGTTTAAATGCTCAAGTTTTATAGGATAGTGATTGACTTATGTATATGTAAATGGGAAAAATAACAGTATGTCTTGAAAACACTGTAGACTGACAATTATTTACTGAAGGAATAATTGACCAAGTACGATTGACCAAATAAAGTGCTCTAGAGATAAAACATTTGGTGTACTGCTTTCATTTAATGTATGCACAACAAAATGATTCCCAGCACCAGCGATCAGACAATTAACGTAATGGATGCCTTAATTGCTGACATCATTTGCCCTGGTTCCACTGCTCAGAGCACCTGAAACAGTAGAGATGGGTTAATTGCTGAAATAATTTGCCCTGGTTCCACTGCTCAGAGCACCTGAAACAGTAGAGATGGGTTAAGCTGGATCAGGCGCCCCAGCCTCTCTTGCTGTGCGTTTTTGGTGTTTACTGATGAGTTGGTTAACGCCCACAACTCCTCCCCCTGGGTGGGAGAAATGTACTGTATAAAAATGCGTCCCGAGCCGAGGCAGTGACAGTGCCTGAAGAGTCAGAGGTTCATTGAGGAAACAGTATGAGGAGACTGGGTGTGGCCATGCTCTTTCTGATGCTGCTGACAGCGGTCCAAGGTACTGTACATTTAATTTAACAGAATGGCACTGCTAAATACCAAGGATCAACGTGTCTTAGTTGGTCGCGCAGAGGCACTTCCGTTCAGTCAGGATGTCTGAATACAACTCTGTACTATTTTTCTTACAGCTGATGACACAGAGGTTCAGGGCTGGACCTGTGGTAACAGAGGGGCTTGCCGCAAGTACTGCTATGCCCAGGAGTACATGGTTGGTTACCACGGCTGCCCACGCAGACTAAGGTACTGTAGGGTCTGTCATGATGTGGTGTAGTATATCCTTCAACTCCTTCAACCAGTCTCCTATATCCTGCTATTATAAAAAATATGAATATGTCATGCAACTCTAACCAGTCTATTTTATCCTGCTACTCTAAAAATATGATTGTGATGCAACTCTAACCAGTCTATTTTATCCTGTTACTCTAAAAAATAGGAATGTCATGCAACTCTAACCAGTCTATTTTATCCTGCTACTCTAACCACTTATCTTCCCTGTGCAGATGCTGTGCTTTGCGATTCTAACCTGACATGACTACAGGAGATCAAAATCCAATCCCTGAAGTCTGAATCCTCTACCTGATATGAGAACAAGTTTTTATCAGAAAGCACTATGACTACTATAGCGTACCTTAAAAGATTGTTAGTACTTGCTAACAAGGGAGAAGTGCCTGTGGAGGAAAGCATACATTTCCTATGAACATGTAATATATCTATGACAAATGTTGGCTTTAATTGGATTACAGAAGTCACAGCAGCTCCACTTTTTATGGTTGTCACGCCGTTGTGGAGTTCTGGGACAATAACAATTCATTAGCCTAGATTCTGTCTGGCAGCCCTATGCATATTGAAATATATTTCTAGGTTGTTGTTCATAGGTTATACTGAAGGGAAAATAATGTTTTAAGCATTATCAGTGTGAACTCTAATATTTGTGAAGCAAAACATTTGTCTGATTATTGGTTAATACAAGAAAACATTTCATACAGTTTGTTTCCAAGAATTCTTGCTTGCACTTGGGGTAAAAAAATGGTCTGGTCAGACTGGGTTCAAATACTGTTTGAAAGAATTTCACATACTTTAGCTGTGCTTGACTGAGCTTGCCTCTTACAATGGTACCAATGGAAATGTCCCATAATGGCAAACTCCTCCTACTTGGCATTACTTTCAGACAGACCAAAACAAACGCTCAAAGTATTTGAAATATTTCTGTTTTATCTGAACCCATGTCTGGCGAGGTGGCCTGTAGAAAGAATTAACATAACTCGGCTACTGTTCCACATGGCCTGAATAAAACACAGTGTATTCTGGAATGGGAAAGGTTAAAGGCATTCATGGAGTGCCATTTGTAAATTTGTGCCGCCAAGCTGCCCCCTGCATTGTCTGGGTCATCGCTCCATACCTCTGCTATTTGGTCAACACAGCATGACACTACTACAATGGAGTAAACCCCCACAAATCTGTTTACTTTATTTTTTTCTGACATCACAGCTGTGTCTGAAAACATTACAAGCTTTCAAATCCCTACTTCGTTAATATTTTTTTTATTACAATTCCTCTCAAAGAGTAAGTAGGAAGTAAGATTTTGACCGCTGTTAATGTTCACAGACACAACCCACAACAACATCTCTGGTCCGCACCTAAAATTCCTTTTAAGGAGAGTGGAGAGAGGCTACAAATTTCTAAAGATAATTTAAAGTTTATCTCATGATTATTTAAATTAAAATTATTCTGTATCACAGTTTTCCCTATCCAAAGGCACCTACAATCCTGTCTTGTCACAATAAATTCCAGAGTCAGGAAAGTTGAAGATAGCGGCATGCCTTCCTTCCACATTCTGCTTTTCTCCACACTACACATCCACAAGACAAGAACTGCAGACACTTGAATTGGAAGCCAACAAATACTATTTTTTTGATTTTCAATTGCCTTTTTTGTGATTCACCTAAGTGGTCCTCAGACCACCCAGGACCCCCCAGGTACTAAAGGCTACCAGCCAGAGAGAAAACATGGCCAACAACAGATTAAACATATTCTCGCCAAGGGATCCATGTAGTAAGACATACGAAGTCCCACGGGGTTCTCTTTTTGGTGCAGTCAGGCTTCAAGGGCCGGTTGCATTAGTTAGTGGTACAGAGGTCACCCACCTTTAGTCTGAAGTTTTTTTTTATGTTCTACAGTAAGAAAGTGTTTACCACTGACGCGGTGTGTACATATACAGTACTCTTGTAAAATGACCATCCTGATGATCCAGGTTTATGTGGCATTGTAGGTAACAGGGTTGCCAATAAAATACTCCTCAATAACTTGATGTAATATATACTGTACCACCTTATTTACCAGTCCCTCTGAGTGAATTGCCCTCTCACTGAAAAACATCTGTAGCAGATGTTGTTCAGTGTCAGCTCACTGAACAACATCTGCTATTACGGTGCTCTGGTACAACCTCATTTCCAAAAAAGTTGGGACGCTGTGTAAAATGTAAAGAAAAACAGAATGCAAGGATGTTCAAATCATTTAAAGCACATTTGCACATCATTTCAACCAATGATGCACATCATTTGAACTATTTTCATTTCGAAAATAGTTTAAAGACAACATGTCAAATGTTGAAACTGAGATATGTTATTGTTTCTTGAAAATATATGCCCACTTTGAATTTGATGCCAGCAACACGTTTCAAAAAAGTTGGGACAGGGGCAACAAAAGACTGGAAAAGTTGTGTAATGCTAAAAAAAAACCTGGTGGAACATCACAACTAATTAGGTAAATTGGCAACAGGTTAGTAACATGATTGGGTATAAAAAGAGCATCCCAGAGAGGATGAGTCTGTCTGAAGATGGGGAGAGGTTCAAAACTCTGTGAAATACTGTGCGGGCAAACAGTGCAACAATTTCAGAATAATGTTTCTGAACGGAAAATTGCAAAGAGTTTGGGGATCTCATCATCTATGGTACATAATATCGTTAAAAGATTCAGAGAATCCGGAGAAATCTCTGAACGCAAGGGACAAGGCCGAAAACCAATATTGGATGGATGTGATCTTTGGGCCCTAAGGCAGCACTGCGTTACAAACAGACACGATATTCTATGGTGGAAATCACTGCATGGGCTCAGGAACACTCCCAAAAACCACTGTCTGTGAACAATGTATGTTGCTGCATCCACAAATTCAAGTTAAATCTCTACAATGCAAAGAAGAAACCATATACACTGATCTGCCATGACATTATGACCACTGACAGGTGAAGTAAATAACACTGATAATCTCATTATCATGGCACCTGGCGGTGACCTGGCAACAGGGTCATGGGCGGCCAAGGCTCAATGATTCATGTGGGGTGCGAAGGCTGGCCCATGTGGTCCGATCCAACAGACAAGCTACTGTAGCTCAAACTGCTGAAAAAGTTAATGCTGGTACTGATAGAAAGGTGTCAGAACACACAGTGCATCGCAATTTGTTGCGTATGGGGCTGCGTAGCCGCAGACCAGTCAGGGTGCCCATGCTGACCCCTGTCCACTGCCGAAAGTGCCTACAATGGGCACATGAGCACCACCCGATTGTCCTTGTCCATCTGGTTATGCTTCTGACCTCGATTAGGTTTTATAGACTCTGGACACAACCCAAATGCATTTACTAATTATTACAACTTGTACTGTTAATGTTCACCCGGCACAGCCAGAATAGGACAGGTCACCCCTCCGAGCCTGGTTCCTCTCTAGGTTTCTTCCTAAATTTCAGCCCCTCTTAGGGAGTTTTTCCTAGCCACTGTGCTTCAACATTGTTGTTTGCTCCTTGGGGTTTCAGGCTGGATGTTTTGTTTTGTAAAAGCACTTTCTGACAACTGCTGATGTAAAAAGGGCTTTATAAATAAATTTGATTGAATTTGATTGATCAGAACTGGATCACAGAGCGATGGAAAAATGTGGTCTGGTCTGATGAATCACGTTTTTTTTTACGTCACATGGATGGCCGGGTGCGTGTGCGTCGCTTACCTGGAGAACACCTGGCACCAGGATGCACTATGGGAAGAAGGCAAGTCGGCGGAGGCAGTGTGATGCTTTGGGCAATGTTCTGCTGGGATACCTTGTGTCCTGCCATTCATGTGGATGTTACTTTGACATGTACCACCTACCTAAGCATTTTTACAGACCATGTGCACCCTTTCATTGCAACGGTATTCCCTGATGGCATTGGCCTCTTTCAGCAGGATAATGCACCTGCCTACTCTGGGCCAGAGCTCATTTAAGATGGACTGAGGCGAAGTGAAAAACTGTCCTGTGGACTGACAAATCAATATTTTAAATGATTTTTTAGGAATCATGGATGCCACATCTAAAGAGGAGAGGGACCATCCAGCTTGTTATCAGTGCACAGTTCAAAAGCCAGCATTTGGATTGTATGGGGGTGCATTAGTGCACATGGCATGGGTGATTTGCACATCTTTGTAAGCACCATTAATGCTGAACAATATATGCACGTTTTGGAGCAACATATGCTGCTATCCAGACAACATCTTTTTCAGGGAAGGCCTTGCTTATTTCAGAAAGACAATGCCAAACCACATTCTGCACATATTACAACAGCATGGCTCCATAGTAAAAGAGTCCAGGTGCTAAACTGGCCTGCCTACAGTCCAGACCGGTCACCCATTGAAAGCATTTAGCACATTATGAAATGTGACCACTTTTGACAGGTACTGACCACTGCTGACAGGGAACACCCCACAAGGGCTGCAGTTATGGAGATCTGACCCAGTTGTCTAGCTATCAAAACTTGGCCCTTGTCAAAGTCCCTCAGATCCTTACGCTTGCCCATTTTTCCTGCTTCTAACACATCAAGTATGAGGACAGAATGTTCACTTGCTGCCTAATATATCCCACCCAGTGACAGGTGCTTTGATAACGAGATTCAGTGTTATTCACTTCACCTGTCAGTGGTCATAATGTTATGGCTGATCGGTGTATACAGGTTTTGGAGCAACATATGCTGCCGTCCAGATGTCTTTTTCAGGGAAGGCCTTGCTTATTTCTGCAAGACAATGCCAAACCACATTCTGCACATATTACAACAGCACGGCTCCATAGTAAAAAGCTAAATTGTCTTCCCTGCAGTCCAGACCTGTCACCCATTGAAAACCTTTGGCGCATTATGAAACGAAAAATACAACAAAGGAGATCCCTGAACTGTTGAGTGGCTGAAATCCTATATCAAGCAAGAATGGGAAAACATTTCACTTTCAAAACTACTGCAATTGGTCTCCTCAGTTCCCAAACACTTACAGAGTATTACTAAAAGAAGAGGTTATGTAACACAGTGGTAAACATGCCCCTGTCCCAACTTTTTTAAACGTGTTGCTGGCATCATATTCAAAAGGGTCATGTACTTTTCCCAAAACAATAAAAATTCTCAGTTTCAACATTTGATATGTTGTTTTTGTACTATTTTCAATTAAATATAGGGATACATCATTTGCAAATCATTGCATCCTTTTTGTTTTTTAGAATTTTATGCTGCATCCCAGCTTTCTTGGAAACGGGTTTGTATATATCTCATACTGGTCACTCCTAAAGCCCACAATTTCTTTGGCCATCATTCACTTCAGCACTCCACTACCAATGACTGGAATTCATGTTAAGACTATTAAACTTTACATTTACAGCACAATTCACTCTTTCAAAAATAACGAGTCAACCTGTTATCTGATCAGTGCACCTGCTAAACAATAATTATAGACTGTTTCACTGTAGCTATATAATGTAATTTCATTGTTTATTTCCCTTGAATATGGTATTTATTTGTACATTATTGTGTTATTCTGTTCTCTTGCAATTGTATGCAAAAATGTAAAGCATCGCTTCAATGCCAAGTTTCCCACCAACTCAATTCCCCGTCGTGACCGCTAGGAGCCTTACATCTACTCCTTATAGCCCAAAACAGAACATTTCAGTAAGAGAGGGTTCTTTAATGATGGAATGGCTTTTATCAAAATATTTCATGAAGCTAAAAGAACCACTCCGCAATAATGTTCACATTTTTGAAGATGGACTACAACTCATTTAAAATGACGATGATTGTTATTTTCATAACCCTTAGCTATGGTAAATTGGCCAAGTACCACACCTCGTCGTTATTAAGCTTACAACGCAACTATCTACACAAAAAACTCAAGGCCGGTATCGCGGACACCGATTAAACATAGTACTAAACACTGGATTTTCCATTGAGCTTGATTTTTTTTGTCTAGGACTGGGGTTAATCTGTGTTCGCGAAATCGGCCCATAGTGGATAAGGTCAGTGATGTTAGCTGACAAAGATATAAAAATGCCATTAATTTTATTTTAAACTTGTAGGAACAGGCAGGTACAATAAAGGTTGCTAAAGCCAAAGATCTGTAGACATAAATAGCAGACTGTAGCACTTAAATGTAATACTAGAGGGAAATAAACTATATTCAGGACTACCATCAAAGTTTTAAAAAATAAATTAAGGGCTTTATTAAATCGGTATCGCGGATATATACAACATGACTCATTTTAACGCAACGCTCGCGCGTTAGGCAAGTCTATGCGATATTCGGCATACCCGATATTAACTTAAAAAGTTTATTAACGCAACCGGTAACGATCCAGCGATAGAGATTGAAATAAACCCTTGTCTTTACAAAATCTGCTAGTGTACGTGTTTTCAATATTCTGTGACAAAGGAAAATGAAAACCAAAGGTCATACACTCCTGAGTGAGGATAACTTCAATTCCATTTCCAAACTATCAACAAAACATTTACATGAAAACAAGTGTCCCTGTTAAAAAAAAACTGAATAAAGGCAGGTGACAACCACACGAAATTTCTGGATACAGTCCTTTGCCATTTGCCCTTCAAAGCCTTATAACTATAGTACACAAAAAATCCATGAACTAATAAAATGCAAAGCTTTTAAAAGAAAGTCTTGTTCCACTAAATAAGGCTTTAAGGACATTTTATATAAGAAAAAAAATCCTGTTATCTTGACTCATTACCTAAGGCCTTGTGTCAAAAAAAGAATAAAATGCAATGTCAAACACCTTATCAATCTCTGTTCATTTTCAGCCATTCAATGGTGACAATGAAAACTTGAGTGATGCAAATGCCAGCAAAGCTTTTATTAACCTTTGCTTTGAAGGGGTACTTAAAATAATTGTATAGATGAGACTTAACAATAACACGGAAAAAAAATAATGGACAACTGTGATAAAAATAAAGTTATTGGACAAATGTAACAATGAACAACAAAAATTGCTTGCAGACTTATAACAACCAATGACTGATTCGAATGCGACCAGGACCGTACAATACCAGAGCGGTCCACTGCTGTTTATGCTGTGTTTTGCAGAACTGGCTAGCATTGGATCTCTATCATTTTGTCTTCTTTTCAGTAGCCAATGTGTCATGGAGTTTAGACACACATTTTTCAAACTGGTCCATGACCAGGGTTCCATTCTCATCAAAGAAAGCCCCCACAGACTTTGTTATCTCTTGCTCCCGTGTGTGTTTGGACTTTCCATCTGTGAAGGACACCCTTAGAGTGTACTGGTCATCAAATCTGAAGAAAGTAGATGTCACAACACACTGTTAACCCTTAGAAATGAACACAAAAAACATTTGCTAAGCAGGACTTCTGAGTCTCAATTAAAAACATAACCATTGACTGTCAGAAAAAAAGATTAGGGGAAAGTGAACAGTCCACATTTTAATTAACTACCTTTTCAGACTAGATGAAAGCTGCCATGTGTGGTCAGGGTCCATGCCAGCAGGGTCTTTCTGAACCGAAACAAGGAAGATGTTCTTTTCTTGGTAGGATGTGTATAAAGTTAGAATGCCCATCATTATGAAATACGTAAGGATCAGTTAAGGATAACAGGGATCCAAACGGAAGACATCTGATTAAAAACACTCACATGACAGTAAGGTTACTAAGCTATTAAAAAAAACGTCATCAACAGTATAAATCTGTGTATATAAAAGGACATAAAAGGAATTAATTCAAACGTGTACAGGCCTTTAAAGCACTGGTTCTCAATGCCAGACCTCAGGATTCAGAGTGCTGCTGGTTTTCATTCTAATCCTCTAATCAGGGACTTGGAACCCCAAGTGGGTGAATTTAACAACCAAGTAGTTGGCCCTTCGTGGATTTGGTTACACCAGCAGAATGTAGAGGAAATGACACGGACCAAGGTTTACACGCCAAATGATAGGGCTCCGAAAGCGGAGGTATTCTGTTTTTTTGTTCTAAATCATTAATTGCATCCACCTGGTGTCCGGGTGTAAATGCCACTAAAAAGAAAAGGTTTTTGGATGGACCTTTACACTGAAAATGTGGGGGAATCCCTTTAAGTCCCTCCAAGAACCATTTAAAAGGATTCTTCAAAAAGAAACTTTCGGGTGAGTTGAGTGGTTGAGTTGTTTACCTGGCGATTTGAGCAACAAGTATAAACAGTCCTTCACAATAACATTTTTAACCTTTAACATTTTTCCATTACTAACTCAGAGATTCCCCCACAGTTTCAAAGTAAAGGACACATCAAGGACCTTTTCTTTTTAGAGTGAAGTCCCTGATTAGGTGATTGCAGTAAAACCCTGGAGTGGAACTAGGATCAAGGGGCCGGATTGAATAACCCCGTACTAAAGTTTGACATAATTTAGAACAATTAACATGACCTCAAACTGTAAATCATAACATCTTTGACACAAAAACAATAGTAACATTTTTAAAAAGTGTTTCCCATAAAAGGATATGATATGACACAGATTGCCAGGACTGGCTTGGACTCAGGGAACGGATGAAGGAAGTCCCAAATTAAAGCCACAATGGCAAAGAGGCAAGAGACTGTACAAATAAGGAGACGTCCGTCGACGAGATTGAAGTTCTCAGCATAGCCATATTTCTCCAGAAGGACCTGATTAATGTTGGAAAAATGGAAAATGTCACAACCATATACTTTAAAACATACAAGAAGGTTGAAATCAACAAAGTAGGGCGTACAATGTGTCCCCAGTTGTACTGTATGCAAACCTTCTTTGCTGCATCATCAAGAGAATTCTTGACAGCTGCACCGTCCCATTTGTCTATTTTTACAGGTTTCTCATCAATCCTCCACTGAAAACAAATGACAATGGTCAATAGCATGAGAAACACAGTTCTTTAATACCCCCCCAACTAGAATACAAGACTTACTCTAGGTGCATGTTAGGTTTCAAACCTAGATAACAAATGTAGGTAACTCCACGAAATGACCCACATATGGTCATTTTTGAAGCCCAGTTGAGATGTTCCTACTCTAGACTGACACATAAGACCTTGAGTCACTGTCCACTGCAAGTCTAACTAGTTAATTGTATGCATTTAGTGAAGTTATCCGCAGCAGCATATGCTGTAGATAGTAGCCCATAGTTTCCTGCTATCTAACTAGCGCGTAGTGTAAAACCAGGAACAATATTAGCATGCTAAAGCTATATCTGTGCAGTCGATCAGCTTCTCTCAGCGTCTTTCTAAATGAACACACACATACAATGTAACAGGTTAAATAGATGCTGTTTCCACAACCAAGGCTTTTACAGAATCTCCATTAACTTAGGCAAATACAACGAGTTACCTTGCTGGCTCGCTAGTTACTATTAGCTAACAAACTCAAAATGAACGGTCTTGTCTGGCGGCCATTCTTACAGCGAGGCAAGATAAAAGTAGCTAGGCCGCCAAAAAAAACATGCACACTTTAATGAACGATCGCTATTTCTAAAAGGACCAAACCTGGTTCCTAATTAATTAACGTTTATATACAAATAATTCTTACTTTCTCAAGTAATCCATTCTTCCCATTTCTGGCTGCCATCTTTCCTGCCTTCACATTTGCGGTATGTGACTTGGGACAATATGATTGGCTGACATCGTTATAATTTTTGCCGCCAATCAACGTCCGGTTCAACGCCGACTTTACGTCATCTCGGAAAATCGTAACTACGACCTTCCATTTCGATCTCCGTCAGACATAAGAAGCACACGAACGCCCATGATTTATAATCTCGCGAATGTCTTCGAGATCAAGTATTTTCTACGTCTGACAGGGCAGGGGGCAGAAAAACAAGTAATGAAACTACTGTCATGATATAACTTAATATGGTCATAATATGGTTATAGATATTGGCATGGCACAGATCAATTTTTCGTATTAAATATTGTACACTTAAAAATATAAACGCAACATGCAAAAATGTAGAAGATTGTACCGAGTTACAGTTCTTATCAGGTGAAATTGGTTGATCTTTGGATTTTTCACGACATCACATGATGCTATATACAGATAAGCATCGATTGTTAGATACCTTAAAACATAAGAGTAGGGGTGTGATCAGAAAGCCATAGACCAGGGGTGTCCAAACAGTTCCACAGAGGGCTGAGTGTCTGCAGGTTTTCGCTCTCACCTTGTACTTGATTGACTAATTAGATTACTGATTGGTTAGTTTCTACCTCACCTGGTTGTTTAGGTGTGAACTGGGAACCAATTTATAGGAAAAACCAAAAACCTGCAGACACTCGGCCCTCCATGGAACTGTTTGGACACCCCTGCCGTAGACAAGACCAAAGGCAAAAACAAAGCTCTTTCTTCGCTCAGGCGACGCTATACTGCCACCAACAAGGTACATCTCTAGGGGGGTATTGTAATTCTGTAGAAACATTAACTCGAGAACCATTCATGCTAGAGCAGGGGTGTCCAAACAGTTCCAAGAAGGGCCGAGTGTCTGTGTTTTTGGTTTTTCCTATAACACGGGGGAGGGGGGAGGTGTCAGCACAGTGGCAGCTGAAATCGTCAGGTATTGTCTTGATCTGCAACACAACCAGGAGGACTTTGGACAGGAACAGCAACAGGTCTTTCAAGCCTGGTACTCCTCAGGAGCGGGCCAAGACCTCATGTCCTCCTAGGTTAAAACGGCAGGAGACAGGGAAAATTTAGAAAATGCATTCCTTAGATCTACAGGGATTTATAGTGGAGTAGGAGAACTGACCCTACTTCCCCAGCACAATAGTATAGCAGCGTAAGACCTCGGGGCTAAGACAGGGGGGTCCAGTGACACTGTGGCCCTATCCGGGAGAGGCCCTGGACAGGGCCCAACAGGCAGGGAATCAATCCACCCACATTGCCAAGAATCAACCAAAGGGACACCCACCAACCGCAACCACCCTGAAAGAGGGCCGAGTATTGCCAGCAGAGTACAGCCCAATTGCACAAGTGCGCAACAGAGAGACAACAAGCCAGTGACTCCGCCCCTGAATGGCATTGGAGGAAGGGCATCCCAGTGGCGATGAAAGCCCACCTGCCAAGACAGCAAGGGTGGACAGTATCAAGCCTTTCTGGTCACCTTCACGCCCCTGGGCCAGACTACACTTAATCATAGGCCATGCTGTAGAGATGAGTCTTTAGTAGACACTTGAAAGTTTGCACTGAGTTTGCATTTCTAACCTTAATTGGCAAATCATTCCACAGTAGTGGAGCTCTATGAGAGAAGGCCCTGCCTCCGGCTGTTTGTTTAGAAATTCTAGGTACAATTAAAAGGCCTGCATCTTGCGATCTAAGGTTACGTGTAGGTATGTATGG
>JACXGI010005267.1:0-19284 GCA_016801175.1 Esox masquinongy | reverse complement strand
AGTAAAGAGGCTAGTACTGGAGTAATGTGTTCACATTTTTTTGTTCTAGTTAGGATTCTAGCAGCCGTGTGCAGCACTAATTGAAGTTTATTTATTGATTTATCAGGGTAACCGGAAAGAAGAGCATTGCAGTAATCTAATCTAGAAGTAACAAAAGCATGGATTAGTTTTTCTGCATCAGTTTTTGATAATCTCTTTTTGATTTTTGCAATGTTTCGAAGATGAAAATAAGCAACTCTTGAGTCATATTTTATATGTTCATCGAAGGAAAGGTCAGGGTCAAGGGTAACGCCGAGATTTCTTACAGTTTTTTGGGATATGACTATGCAGCCGTCGAGGTTCACAGTGAGATCTGCCAACAAAGCCATTTGTTTCTTGGGTCCTAAAACGAGCATTTCTGTTTTTCTTGAGTTTAAAAGCAAGAAGTTCTCTGTCATCCACTTCCTAATATCTGAAACGCATGCTTCCAATGTAGCTAATTTTGGGGCTTCTCCATGCTTCATTGAAATATTTAACTGTGTCATCAGCATAACAGTGAAAATTGACATTGTGATTCCGGATTACATCACCCAGAGGCAGTACAAGGTGAGACTGAAAATCTGCAGACACTCGGCCCTCCGTGGAACTGATTGGACACCCCTGTGCTAGAGGTACAATCTTCCACATGATCAACATGGCCTTACTTCAAATTCTTAGAAATTTGCAAAAAATAGAAATCCAATAATGGTTTCAAACATTTAGGCTAGACGCATCAAATTAACATTCTCATGTTCAGGATGTCCTAACTTCAAACGCCTTAAAACCTTAAAAAAACGTTTGAACACTGCTGCATTGAAATTTGGTCAGGCTTCTCTCTGAGTAAATGTATTAGTAAAAATAACATTATTTCAATGTTTTTAACAAGTTATACAATTTTCTTAACACTTAATTTATTTATTACACATTTTGGTTCATCTTCATCAACAGTGTTGATACTTTCTCAATCCACTGAGTATGATTATTTTCTGGAATGCTAATACTATAAACAGAACAACATACATAGAACCTTTTCATACAGTTAAGTGAAAGTAAAGACAAGACAAGCACTTGTATGACTAGAAAAATTCAGCAAACATTGTGTTTAAATGTGTTATGTTTGACAATTCCTTCAGAATCTGCATGGACAAGACTGACTATCCTTTAAAGAATAGTGCTGTCAATGAATCATGTAGGCTATAAAAGTGGTATTCCAATGACTCAAATCAATATACCTAATCTTTAACAAGGAGAGAAAACATAAAACTGGAGAAATTATGACAAAGTAACCAGAAATTAGCAATTTGGCACTAACCTATTTCTCCACTCCATGCTTGACAAAAACAAATGCACACTGATCTTACTCTTTCCTTCATATGAAAAAATGCAACAGAGGATTTATACTGTATATGTGTGTACAAAGGCATGTATGCAAGTATTAGTGAACATAATGTGCATATTAACATTGCAGTATCTTAAAAAAATGTTTAAATGCTAATGGACATCTAAGATCGCATTTTGGCATAGGAAAACAGTTAAACAGAATAAGAAATGTCTTAATCAAAATATAACAGCCCTTAGAAAAAGCTGCTCATACAATATAGTAGCTAGAAGTCAAAGATGAAAAAAGCAATGTTTAATGTCCAACAGCAATATTGAATAAAACAATTATCAATTAGTACTATCACAGTCAATCCATGAATAATGCTCTTTAATTACAAATCCATCAAAAGGCCACCCATAAAGCTTGGGTAATGCTATAGTTTTATGAGGCTGTGCCATAAGTAAGTAAATCCATGAGACAATGTTAACTATAATACAGATTGCTAATAACAGAGACATTTTTGTTTGAAGTAGCCAAAAAGAGAGTATTTAAGTGGAAAAACTGTGAAGTGTAGAGGTAGAAGCATGTTCATTAACATCAACAGAAAATGCATACTAGTATTGCATTTGATCAGATCATCAGGTAAACTGCGTGTGCCAAGAAAATGAACTGATTTTTCAGAGCAATGCAACTTACACTTTACAAATGTTTTAACAATGCATATGTCAAAACACCACAAAGATTTTACTAAGAACGTTATAGGACCTTAAAATAATCCTTCATATTTGAATGTTCAGACAACACAACACTGGATCAGCTCCTTAGGTCAGAGTTCAATTTGATTATAGTAATTTAGTGGTGACTTGCATCTAGTACAGAGCTGAGCGTTATAAGAAGGTATAGTGTCCTTAAGACTGTTGAATGTCAAGGCACGACAACACTTATTTTTTTCATTTGATTACCATGTTCAAGACAATGAAGCAATCTTGTGTTGATGTCTCCATATTCTCAGAATGGTTTTATGGCAACTGATTGGGACTTCAACTTCATTGGCTGATTCCTCCCGATGATCCAATTATGATGATCCATATGGGAAAGTGAATTAGACCCGGATCTTTTGCCATGCTAGTTGGAATATGAAAAGGGGGTCTGACAAAGCAATGAAAACACAATCTGTGCACACATCCTTGGCCGAGATAGAATCAGAGTCTTAACAAAACTGAACACGTAGATTTTCAGATGACTGCACAGTACAATATGAATTTCAACACAACTTCAAACAATTTGGCGCTGTTTTTATGAAGGTTATCCAAACTCATAAACCATTAATATAGCGTACTATAACAAATGTATGAGTAATTGCAAAAAAATAAAAATGATAGTATCTAACATTTCAGCTAAATAATGTTGGGAGAAACAAAATCAAATGAACTAAATCGATTTTAAGGCTTAATTCATCTTTAAATGCACTGACTAACGTATGCAAGACATTGGATGACTGACTGATTTAAAAAGAACAATAATATCCATTTAGTAATTGCATTTAAAATGTTTATTCTTTTGGGAAATTCTTCCTGATCTTCGTGGATTGCATTCGATTCGGTTTTCACTGGACACCCAGGACCGGAGAAAATACTTGTCTGGACTTGCCTTTTGTTTGTCTGCTATCTGTTGTTCTAAGTCAAACTGTCTTTGAAGTTTCAGTGCTAACTGTCTGTCCTCTCTCTCTTGAATGTACAGGTCAGTCTGTGCACATTCTATATTGAAACCTTCTTGACTCTGCGATTTTGGCCTCTTGGCGCTTGCTCCTGTCTCTTCCAGGTGTTTGGTCTTCTGGCTCCTCTTCTTGCCCCTCCTTGAGGTAGGTTGGTTTTGCGAACAGTTTCCATTGTCCAACTCATTTATTTTATACTGTGAGTCCTTTGACTTAAGTTGGCAACACTTAACGTTGGCATTTTTATTATGTGTGATTATGGTCTGATTGGGATGCAATGACAATAGCCCACAATGGGATTGAGGTACCACTAAGGACTCAGAAGAAACCCCACATCCTGTAACAGTAACCTCACTAGTAAAAGGTAAAGATGGAGTATGGAACTTGGCAGATTGTTTCTGAAGTGGAGTTGTCTCTCCAGTGGCCTGGTCAAATATCAGTCTCCGTTTATTATGCATAATAGTCCTTTCATTCTCTAGTCTAGAGGAATCAGCCTTGGCATATGTACCCAAACATTCTTTTGCTGTATTTGCTTCTGGAGCGCATCCAAATGGCTTGACTTCCTCCTTTGTCAGGCTTGGTTTTAAGACAAGATCCTCGTTCACTGGGCTGGTCAAGGTACCCTTGGAGATTACTTTGACAGACTGCCGGTCCACCTCTATCTGTTTCCATTTCTGGAGTATAGTTGGACTGGCTTCATAGTTGGTGGGTCTTTGCAGGCTTCGGATCAGGTTCCGGGGAGTAGACTTCACAATGGTGGGCTCCATCACTCGTCCATCAGGTAGCCTTTTAGGTGGGGTACACGGTGAGCACACTATTGGCTTAAAGTGATTCAGCTCCTCAGAGATACTGTCATTGCTCTCAGGGCTAATGGACCTCTCCTGTTTAGACTGAGGGATCAGGAAAGGTGTCGATGACGCCATGATGACACCTCGCCAACTGTATCTCTTGTCTTGGATAGTGATGGGCGCCGAAAGAGATCGGCTGTTCTCAGAGGACAGAAGGATTCCTGCGCTGTAGCTGTGAGGAATACTGGCCTGTGGATATATAACAAACTAACATGAACTGTTACATTATTAAAAACAGAGCTAACGTTTTAAGCATTTTAGATCCAAACAGCTGATTTGCCCATTTTGAAACCTTAATTTAAAGTACAGCATCATACCTTGTCCAGTCCAGGAAGATGAGTAGAGACCCTCATTCTTTGTCTTCCCTCCTCTGTATCAGTACAGCTCTGGCTTCTCTGCACCACATTGGTCTGTATACCACTGTAGAAAAATTGGATGGAGTAAGTAACTTCATTCAACGTGCAAAAACCTTGCATTTACAATCAATACCTCAATGCCTTAGAAAACATGTGCAAATAATCAATATTGCAGAATACAGTATTTTTTTTGTAACAATTATTTATTATGGTTATGTGAAGCTATTATTAACTAAGCAGTTGTAAGCACCCCTCAATGTTAAAAATAATACAAACAGTGATAAAAGAATCAAGCGGATTTCAGTACTCTCTGTTGAAGGCTGCCGAGATCTTTGTTCTTCTAACAAATGCAGACACATTTCTGGTTCTCTTTCCAATGGGTTCTTCATTCTCAGAGTCTGACTGCAACCCATAGAACTGGAAAAGAGAGCTGTAAATCTCAGCATCATTTAAATGTTTGTCATTTAGCAGAGGCACTTATTCAGAGACTTACAGTTAGCGAATTCATCTTACGACTCATGATGTTCACACTTGTTCAATGTGAGGCCAAACATTATGAGGAACAAACTACTCAGTTAAGTCTATGAGGTCCATCGTTTTTACAGAATGAGACCTGAATAATTCTGCTTACCTATTTTAATGTGTCTACATACACATGGTATTTATAGCTGTATGCATAATGATTGATTCATTGTTTTAAGAAGGCTACAAGATAAAATTATATATAAAGAAAGTTGAGTGAATCGCATTCCTCTGATAGACTTTTCTACTCTCCTTTTCTTTATCTTCATTCAGTGGTACCTGACAAAAAGGCAACTTAGGCAAGTGATATCAACTGATGGCATCAATCATTTACAAGATCTGCGGTTGTTTTAAATCAATGTGTACTGTGCCCTTCTACAACCCTGGAATTTGTCAAAGGTATAAGACGACAATATCAATACACTGTCATTTTCTCTAATCCAGTTCTAAAACACATAGTCCTGCCATTTTGGATAATTTAAGTAAATAGCAATGGATAATTTTTTTGTAAAAGGACCAAGCACCAATGTGAATTTCATAAAAGCATGTGAAATCCAGTGTCAAACAAATGCCAAGAGTTTTTAAATAAAGGCATTCACTGTTTAATCATTTCAACCACATACTAAAAGTAAAGTTTAAGCAATGACTTTGCTTTCCAAAAAAAAAAATGGTATTACAAAACACCTAATAGAAAAGTCTTAAACTATGCAGTATTAGAACCTTGCCAACTAATATTTTTACTCGTATTTTGTTGCGAATAATTTGCCTAGTTTATTGGTAACAAGCATTATGTGAAATGTCAATGTCCGTCAAATTGTATAAGTCATAGCTGACTACAATGTTTCTTTTAATCATAAAGATGCAGTCTGAGACTTTTGTGAATAATAAACTATTTCTTCAAACCTCCCATATTGGGATGGAGGTGTAATACGTAATTTAAATGTGTATAACCTATACGTAGATTAATCATCACATCTGTAAGCCATGAAATACCAAGTCTGAAATCGAGTGGGTTTGATGACATGTTTTGTTTGGAATACATTTTAAAGTAAAAAGTATTCTTTATATCCTCATTCTCAGCACAGTCCAATTATTCAAAATATTTGCAGCACTACAGGGGAAAAACACACAAAATCAGTATTGCTACTGATAAATTTAAGGTGTTAAAATAATCCACGGTTTAATATTACCTTTACTTTTTGCTTTACATTCTCTGGTAGGCTCTCTCCAGGTTTGGATATCTGAGCAGGCGACCGGAAAAGCTCTGAGAAAATGTTAAATGTTCAGTTATTATGATTAAATAAATATAATTATAGCCACAAAATTATAAATACAGTATCTACTTCAAATACTTAAAGTATTTTGTAAAACTAAATTACAGTATTACATTGAAAAACACAGCTAGTAGGCCTTCAATACCGGATGTCAAAACAGAAGCTCCTCCCACACAAAAAAGTTCCACACAAGTCTGGACAAGTCAAACTAATCTATGCCCAGACAAGTATATCAAACTGGGATTTTTCTCAGGTCTTATATAATGGCCTGATTGGTTTTTGAATCACCCTTCAAAGGTGCAATTAAGAAGAATAGGTCCGACTTGAATATGATTAGTTACAATGAAACAGAAAAACGTTCGAATTCCAGATATGACAACAAAGTAACACACTTGTCAACTAGAATATTTAGTTCTGCGCTGCATTATGTTGCTAGCGTTATGCTCTTGTAAGTAACTACAGGGCTATAGACGTTGCCAACACGGAATGAACCGCCAGGTAATTGTTTGTCACGAATGAAAAAAGATAACTACCCAAATAAAATAACCGTCCCTTGTTTAGTGTTCGGGATCATAATGGCAGGTATCGACTAGGAAACACATTTGGCAGACTGAACAAAATCCTTACGAGCTACCAAATAAACCCAAAACAGCGTAGCCTAAAACTTAATTTTAATCACCAAAATGCTGTAAAAAACTTTTAAAAAACACAGCGTACCTTCAACAGTCTCACTGTCTCTCTGCTCCATTTTCTTCTGACATCGTTCTGGATAACTCTTTCGAACCATTTCCCCGAGTTCGGTGTTTACTAGGCTTTTCTCCCGGGACTGTTTACGGGCCCAGCTGGATACGCGCAGCCGGCAGAGGGGACAGCACAAACTGGTAAATTCTACTGTCCGCTTGAAACAGTGTAGACACACGGAGTGGCTACATGGCATAGTTACGGGCTCCAATAAAATCTCTGAACAAACCGGACACCTAGCCTCATCCAGGGTTAGCAGCTGTGAAGGTGTCCGAGTTTGCAGCATATCGGCGGGCCTGGCTTTGCATTTTTGCCCTAATCCCCTGATGGATCTGGCGGACCCTGTAGCCGCCATTTTCATTGGTCTCTCTATACCTTTTGAAAACAATCCCCGCCCAGTAAATGCATCAACGGCAGTAGAGGAATAAAAATTGGGTGCGCTTGATTTAGCTTGCCGGGTGAGCTGGATTAACTCCTTAGAAAAGACTGTGCGCCCATGAGCTGCCCATATGACTGAGTAACTTATTTTTTTTTGTTTTTCCATCCTCTCCCTAACAGGTGTTATGCAGTTTACTAGGTAGTAACAAAAAACGGACGTTTCGGCCCTCGACCACTGGAATTGGGTAGCCTAGCCTGGCCTGGTACAAAACACCACCTACCCAGCGCGCCACAGGTAGGCCTAAACAACCTATATTCTAGCTGTAATCTGAGAATGCATTAATATGCTCTAATTGAGATTTCATGGGCCTACTGTCCTGGACTGAGTTGACGAAAGCGTAGGCGTACTAAGTCACAGCTATAATAATAATTGTGTTGATGTTGTTTATTCATACGTGAAGCCCAATTTGGCAATTATGATGTAAATCGCTAAATGGTTATGGATGTTGTGATCTCAACCTCAAAAGACAAGTTACATTCAAACTATGTGTAGATTGAATTGCCCTGTTGCCTAAACTTCTGTCTTCTTTTTAGTTGTCCACTAATCTACACTGTCTACACCCAACCACATGACCAGTTCAAATTCAAAGTAATCCAATGTAATGATTTCCATAGTTTTATTACAAATGTTTCAATGTCTAAACACTTAATTTCAAAACATCGTAGACAATAATTGATAATTATGTCAGGCAAGTTGTAGCAAAATCGGAGGATCAATAACAATACAAGCACGACAAAAACATGACATTGAGGCCACATCAATCCATACTCAAAAGATAGCAGTAAATAATCACTGCAACACATTTAAAGAAAAACCTTAGTTCGTACTGTTGCATTCATTTATCTGGAAAGTTCAGGCACAGGATGAAACGCGTTGTTTTACATGACGTGGGCAACACAGCATCTAAGATAGAGAGAGATGGGAAAAAAGTTTATGTAACATCTCACTGGCAACCATTTAGAAATCTATATTCAACAGCAAGGAAAACCGCACAATAGGCCAAGCTCTTAAAAACAGCCTATTTCTAACAGTTTACAATAACTGCATGCAAAAACTGTTTAATTTACATACACAAATCCTTTAGCACATCCAAACGGTCCAAATGGTAGTTCTACTGGCAGGCAGACAGCACGACAGACACCGCTGTAGTTTGAGCATCCCCATGGAATTGGAAATGCAGCCGCCTCATTTATGTCACCTTGACATTTCGGAAACAGGAACATTTTTGATTACCCCTCTATAATGCGTTCCTCCATGTCAATAGTTTCTTAGATGTTAATAGTAATACGGTGTCCCTAGAGAAGTGTCTGATGAGCAACTCTTAGCGTAACCGTTTAAAGTCATGCAAATAATGGCTTGTGCTGAAACTAAATGGCAATATATAATTCCATACCTTCAAAGTTAGATTTAACAAGACTCATTTCAGTAATTCTGACTGCATCCTTTTCACAAGTTAGTTTTCAATACTTACATGCGATGGCGATGAAAGTGAGGAGTACCCACAGCACTGCACAAGGATATTTCATGATGACTTCTTGGTGTTGCGGTTCATGTGAATGGGTGCAATGCAACAGTTTCCCTCAGGTTGGTCTATTCGGTACAATCAGTCTATGATTTAAGTTAACTTAATAAGACCCTGGTCATGAGTCAGAGGCTGTGCTTCAAATAAGGAGAAAAAAACGGATTTGAAACATGGGGACCAGTGGACAGCACATAATGGAATTTAAGCGTGTCGTGATAAAATACATTAGCCTGCTCCTAGTCCTGTCTTTTTCTTTTCTGAGTAAGGTTAGAGCTACCACATAAGAACTAAGCTTGCGACCTCACGTCGCGTTCAGCTCATTTTAACTTTGTCCTTGAAATATGTCAGTCGTTGCTTGAAACCCAAGCTAGCTACACCCACCAAACGGAACTAAGCGTAGTCTGTATTTTCAAGAACATTTTGTGGAAATGTGATCTATATTGCTTGAACTGTAGTGAGTCATCTTTCAAACGTAAATTTTTCTTTCTACCGAGGTGGATCCCTTAAATGTTTTGCCATGAGATGAAGGCCCACCAACAGAATCTTGCTTAGCCCCCCCCCCCCCTCCTTAAAAGGCTAGAGCCAGCCATGGGCATGGACCAAATGCTTTCTACGTATGGCCAGGAATCTCTGCTTATATTAATACCAATTATTTTCCCATTAGACAGCTTTGCAAGCGTTATATCATTATACATTCATTGTTTGCAAAATATGAAGTTTTGTTAAACAACTATCATTTATCTTTTACGGTCTTTACTACATACTCCTAAAATGGTTTAAATAAAAATTTACAAGCCATTAGCTCTGCAGAAGCTACACTTTCTTGAGTCCAAACAGTAGCACATACATGTTAATATAAAAACTAATTAATTAATACAATCTCTTGTCAAATAGGTCTTATCAAACAATAATGAAATACACATTTTTTAATAATAAAGTAAATAATGCATAACAATGTCTGCATTTTTACACTGATAGACCACAAGCTGTTGTTTCCAAGGAGGTTAGTGTAGGGAAGCAGAGTGGGCAGAGACAAACGTGAGGCATGTTTTTGCATACATTTGTATTTTGTCCTTTGGGAACGCCTACTCAGTGATTTCTATGTGCGCTGTGTGGACAAGGTTAAATATTTTAATCTTGGTAACAGAATGTATTGAGATCAGACTTTTAATTGATGAGTAAATCTAAATGCCAGGCCAGTTCCATCTCGCTTCACTCCCGCTGCACAGCCACCAGGCTTCCTCTCACAATGCAGAGTGGATATAACAGCCAAATTATTCCGATTTTACGTTCGGGGGACCGATTTTTATTTAATTTAAAGGGCTTTATTGACACAGAATCTTTTTTACATTTCCAAATCACGTGGAGTGTAAGCTATATTAACAAAGAAAGAAACAAAAACAAATCTGAAATTATAACTAAACATTACACACAGGTTTTAAACATGGATAAAGGTATTTTGAATGTAATAAGTGATGTACAGTGTTATAAACATGTGCAATATTAATAAAAAAGGTGCAATATAATTACAAAATAAAGACATGAATATGGGTTCACAATGTTGTTTGTGCTCCACTGGTTGCCCTTTCCTTACGGCAACAGGTCACAAATCTTACTAAGATTTTGTGAGTTTATAGATGTTTAATTTTATTTCCAATTATTTTTGGGGTCTGTATGTTGTGAGAGAAATATTTGACTCTGTGGTCACACATTTGGCAGGAGGTTGGACAGTGCAGCTCTGGTTCCACTTCAATTTATGGATAGTGTGCACATGGTCTGTCCTTTTACCAGAGCCAGGTCTCTGAATAGCGAGACCATGTTAACTCAGTCTGACATCAACCATCGATCTCCTTGTCCTATACTTATGCGATGAATACTTTCTCTTTGGTGTTGTTTGAACACTGAAACGCCAGACGTGACCCTGTGTGTAGGGTTTCAGAAATGTATGCGCATACAACCCCGTCCAGTTGGTGGCGATAACTTACAGTTCAGCTGGTTGAACTGCCACTAATAATAAAATAACTACTTCAATATGGCTTCGCCCATACGGGTCAGGCGTTCGAACTGTTTATTAGGAAGCGAATATTCAGTAATTAACAAACTCGGAGTAATTATGGCAATTAGAAAAAATGTAGACTAGCGACTTTTATCGTATCTGCCTTCGTAAGTTGGAAAATAGACATAGCTCACAATATTCCTATTTCAGTAGTCACGTTATTCAGAAAACCAGAACGGAGCCAGCTAGTATTAATTGACGATTTACTGTGACATTGTCAGTCTTCTAAAAAACACGAACAAAGACTTTCCCGTCAAACAGTAAATGCATCCTTCAAAGGTTGCTGTTGAAGTGGTCCGGTTGGGTCGAATTTCATATTCGCGTGCATTACTGGTACAGCAACTCTATGTCAGGAGACATCTGGATTCTAAAAACAATTTCCATAATACCCTGCTACTCTGCGAACACCCGCCAGTCTACACAATTGGAATCAGACAGGCACCCTACCCAGTCGAGGAGGAGCAAAGACTGAAATTCCTTGGCGCTGAATTCTTTCGTACCAACCGTGGCGGACTCATAACTTTCCATGGTCCTGGGCAGCTGGTTTGCTACCCAATTATCAACTTGGTCTGCTTCAAGAAAAGTGTGCGATGGTACGTGTGTGAACTGGAGAAGACTGTCATCAACCTTTGCAGAAAGTATGGGATAAAAGCATCCACCTCTCCAGACACGGGAGTCTGGGTTGGACACAACAAAATATGTGCCATAGGTAGGTTAACTTGAGTCAGCAATAATGACAAATAGCATTTTTTTGCAAATATAATATTGTGTTCTTAAAAATGGGTGCTATTGCATTTCATAGGAATCCATTGTGGGAGATACATAACATCTCATGGCTTGGCCCTGAACTGCAACACAGATTTGGGCTGGTTTAAAAACATTGTACCATGTGGGATTGAAGACAAAGGTGTCACATCCCTCAGTCAAGAACTGGGAAGAGATGTCTCCGTCGAAGAAGCCATCCCACAATTGCTGGAAACGTTCAGTGCTCAGTTTGACTGCACACTGTTTCATGGAGAATATTCTAATAACAATTAAATGCTCAGTGAATTAAACATTGCCACAATCCTGTTTTTGTTTACACTTTCTCGTGTCTCACTGGTGCAAAATGGTAAACTCCACCTGTCCACTAAAAAACTATTTTCCAACAGTCATTGTACTATGAAGGTGTCACTGCAATGCACATGTTGGTCTGGATTGTTCTAGCTGCTGGAGATTATGCTAGGATTTTCAGATTAAAAGTCCTGCTGCATTGGCGGGGTAAACTTTGCAAATATTACTTTTTTTGCACACTATTGCATAAAGATCAACTGTTTTTAACAGCGTTGTATAATAATAATGTGACATGTTCCAATATAATATTGTAGCATCAAAGGACTGTTTTGATCTTTAAATCTCCTACAACTGCTAAGGAGTTGTTGCAACGAGGCGGAGCCATAATTGTGAATTGGACATTGTGAAAAGACAAAAGTAAAAAAAAAAATGTAACTGCTATGGAACAATACAGTTGATTGTGTTGCTGAAACAGCACTCCCTTGCTTGCCTTATTGTTTTAATAAAGATTCTTCCAACCATACTTATTTGGCTGGTTGACATTTAACCATATAAGAAATAGTGTTGCATGCAAGCAGAGATGGACATTTAGATTAAATAAAATATATGGTTAAACTTACAACAACCCTAAAAGTTTAACAACCCTCCCTAATTTTGGATCAGTCTCCCCCAACTGTTTCTGAAATCAGTAAAAATGCTAAAACCTATGCGTTACCAATATTTTTTTTTAGACCAAATAAGGCATATGAAATGTTCAGATTATTTGTAAAGTGTGAATGGGACAATATAATTATCAAATATCTATATTTCATATTGGAGAGTATGGATTTATATAATTCCTGACATTTTTCTTACATTTATTTATGAGTTTTCAGATAATTCACTGGGACAGTTAGTGTATAGCCCTTTAAATATTTAGTTGATTTATTCAGTATTGTGAGTTACTCTGGAAATCTGCATATGATCCAAACAGTGTCTTCTATTAGTAAAGTAATGTCTACTATTAGGTAAAGAATTTTCACCAATTAAAGTAAGTTCTTGAAATCCCAATTCTATCCCCAGCGATGCTTGGCCAGCATGTGTTGCCCCATGGAGCTCCCAACCAGATGTCAGCCAGCAACACAGTAATATGTCTAGAACTTTGACTGTATTGGACAGCTTGGAACTACAAAATAGTGTGTTATGGATTAGGGAGAATGGGATTATTGCACATGCACAGGCTACTTTAGTGTTTCCCAGAAGAAACATCCTAAAACATGTTTTACAGTACCAACCTCCTTTCCTGTGTTTTGACCAAAAGGCTTTAATACTATTGAGGGGACGTTCCAGTATTTTTACCGTTTTTATTAAGTTTTTATTTATTTATTTTTACCATTTTATTAAGTCGGATCCATTCGAGTCAGTCAGAAAAATAACGAATCTTTCGAGTAATTTCGATTTGTGGAGCAAGCCAGTCCCCCCTACCGGCAAAGGAGATATTGCCGGCTCAGCCGTTCACAAGTCTTTTCCATATAAACAGAGGCTTGGTTGTAGGTTCAATAAAACTGTCTATGATATCACTCAATAATCAATACATGATATTAATTAGTGCGTCCAATTATTAGTCCTCAACCTGTCTTTTTTTTCTCGACTGCTCTCTACATACTAGTCAATGAGGCAAAGGTGTTGGTCGGTACACAGAGCTTAGGTAGGGCAGCGTATGAATTGCCAGTGAAGTAGAATTCTGCTGCCAGCCCCGAATGGTAGAAACATTCGTTCTCGAGTCTAACTTGAACAAAAATGTGGTTGGATCCAAAAATGTTTGGATGCTGTACATCTGTGTCTATCATGGCAATCAATCATTAGCGAAGTATATTATCATTTTACTTACGTAACGACACATTTTTTGTTACTAAGTAAAAAGAGTCGTTAAAAATAACGAATCCTTCGATAACAACACATCACTGGCAACCTGATGGCTCTGTTCTGTTAGAAAAATGTTAACAGTAAAAAATATAACCCACCCCCGGTATGTCGCTATCTATTTAGGTTAGGCTATTACCATTACTTCCGCCCAACTACTATTAAATCACATTCAGAAAATGTAATTTTATTGTTAATCATACATTCCTTATTATATTTGCTATACACAGTAAATATTTAGATACATGAAAAAACAAATGTTTTAACGAGTTATCCCTTATTGCAGTGTTTAAGGTTCCCTCATTCTTACAACATTGACGTCATTATTTGTGTCGCAGGCGAACTACAGCAAGCTAGCGAGCTAACTAAAAAGAACTTTTGAGAGTACCAATATATGGCAGCCTGTTATTAATGAGGGGGCGTTATCGCTACGCTTTAGTTACAACTTACAGCTAGCTTGCGTTTAGAGAGTTCGAGGGGGATAACTAGCCTTACAGAGATGTCAGTCGCAGCTGTACTGTAGCTAGCTCGCTACCGTACGGTTAGTCTGTTAGGTAACGTTATCTAATAACGCGAAGAGGTTTGTAAACGAGACAATCACTTTCTAATCCTGTTTGCTTTAGATTATATTTTAGCTATGTAGCTAGCTAACTACAATTGTTTTGTGACTGACGAACACACAGAAACAGTGAAAAAAAGACTAAATAACATTTATCTCCTGTCCGACAAATAGAAGATCGTTAGGTTCTGGGTAAACTCAGTAGTTTTGTAGAGTAACGTTGCTTAGCTTTATGTCTTACTCCACATTAGCCTGTTATGGAGAACAACGGTGACCTGGAGCTAAATTGCCATGCAACCGGGGACACGCGACTTGATAAGGCTATATACCAATGGATAACGTGGGATAAGGTGAGTTGAACGTTACTGTCATCATCATTGTGTTCTGACTTTGTATGTCAGGTGCACATGCCTTGTTATGGCCTTTAGCATGGTTGTCTTCTGTAATCCTACGGTGTGTGTGTGTGTGTGTGTGTGTGTGTGTGTGTGTGTGTGTGTGTGTGTGTGTGTGTGTGTTAGTACACAGTGAAGCTAGTACTTCACTGTTAAGGAGGGTATGATTTTGGTTGCACCTGCCGAGGTCTTAGTCTGGTCTCAAATGTTGGTGCTTACATTCCACATCTTATCATATGCCAGAGAGTGGAATGCTAGCACAAACAAGTCTAGAAGCCAGGCCATAGAGGACCCACACTATTTTACCTATTTTTTTTCATGTTAGGAATCTAACGTCCAGAGCCAGGCTGACCCCAAAGCTCATACTGGAGTCCTAGTTTAGAAAGTAGATATAAGCAAGTGATCTGCCTGACCCCCACTCTCTAAATGTCACTGTCTTCTACCAGGCTATGTTGTCAGATGCAGACTGATACTTTGTAAGGGCCCGCATCTTAGCTTTAAGACTTGGGAGGATATTCTGTATATACAAATGCTTTGAGGAATTTATTGTTAGCATTTGTTTGTAATCTGGTTAAACAAACACAATCAGGTTTAATTTAGCAACAGCCAAGATTGTCATTGTTTAGTTTCATTGTAGCCAACTACAATGTAAACTATGCTAGTGCAGTGCGTATTGTGTTTTTGACTCAATCAGCAAGTACCTTTTTTTTTAAGTTTCAGCCAGCAGTTGTGAAAGTGGTGCTCTTGGGTCCCAGTTTTATAGTGTACAACATAATCTCATTGCCCAATATGTCACCCATTTCCTATGATGGTTTTTGAAAATGTATTTTCTGTTTGTGTTGTATGTTAAAAATCCAACCTAAATACTATACACATTTTGTGCGTGATCCCACAGAAATGCACTGTGCCTCTTTAACATGGCAGTTATTAATGTACACCAGTGAGGGACGGTCAAAGTGATGCTGTCCTCTCTCTCCATCAGAATCCACGGACCAGAGCCCAGATTGAGGCCCTGTTACAGGATGGACGTGTGGAGGAGCTGAGGCGTAGGCTGCTCTCCAGGATGATGTTTGGGACGGCGGGGCTGAGGGCAGCCATGGGCGCCGGGTTTGCCCTCATTAATGACTTGACTGTCATCCAGTCCACACAGGTCAATAATCATCCCCTAACTCTGAGCAAAATTACTCTGTCAGATGTTATTGAAGGCATAGACTCAGCAGTATTACATTGTCCTGTACTGTGCGTATTTAACAGCGTTCTAACAGTGTTTAGCGTTATCCAAATGTGTAATGTTTCCAATGTCTTAATACCTTTTCTTTTATTTAGATGTTTTCAGGAAAACTTTTAATGTCTCGATACATTTTATTGCCATTTAAAACAACAACTAGGCTACTAGTTTGTTTGTTGTAGCAATTCTTCCAGTAACCCTTTTTATATGTCTTATTTTCACTCCTCATTCTTCCAATTAATTCCCCAAACTATTCCTTTAGAATCCCCCATGTTTAGCACCCATAGTTTGAATTATTTCTCTAGCATAAACGACTTCAAGTGTGTCTTATTTCCACTTGGTTGGTCTTGTTAAACTACTGCAGCGATCTTTTGAAGTAAAAAGACATTTTCATGAGTAACAGTGCTTTCTTGTGCAATGTTCTCAGCGAATTTTAGGTCCACCTTTACTGAAAGGTCAATGAATACTGCACACTAAAGGTGGTGGAGTCTCTAATACCCAGTGTTATACTGGGTGGTAGAGACTCCACCACCACTTCAGTGCTTTATCAATCACACATATACTCCAGAACACGTCCAACCAAGCCTTTAACATTGGTCCTGGCATTGCTGACTGCTTGTCCTCTAGTGTAGTTTTGCCTAAACAGAGCACTACTGGTCTAACTACATGGCATTCTAGCGTCATGTCCCTTACTTCCTTGAGAGATTGAAAACATGAATGTCAGCCGAAAATGTATTTTTTAACAAGCTATTGACTGAAATAGTCATGCGCCATAATCCCGATAAAACCTGTGTCAAAACGTGATATTGGTTCTTTTTGCATGTCACCATTCATTTATCCCATAAGGGATTTTAGATTCAGTTCAGATTAGGTCTATGTGTCGTTTAGGCTTTCCCCGGCTCTGTATTTTGATTACTGTGTAAATCTCTGGGAGAAAGGGAAGTTTGTCAACATATAAGCATCCGTTCCCTGTACGAAAAATCTTTGCTAAATATAGGTAAAAAATATTGATAAAAGTCACGTTGTCCTACAGATATTTACAGTTATCAAAATGCCAAGGTGGTGTAAGTCTACATGAAACAAAGACATAATTTAAAGTGGATCTCAAAAGTCCATAAATAAGAAATGAATGGTGTAGCAACAAAAGGAACGATTGTCAAGGTTTGCCGCAACATTCTATGGGGATTATAACTCATACTAATTCTGGGGGAATTGGCATGGCCTTATAATTCATTCGTTCTCCTGATCCTCCTCACCACAGGGTATGTACAAATTCCTGGCCAGGTCTTTCCCTGACTTTGCTAGCCGTGGCGTGGTGGTTGGATTTGATACACGAGCGCAGGAGGCCAGTGGTTGCAATAGTGAACGGTATTGGCCTAAACTTCCTTCCTCTTTCTCCTCTATAGGTTATAACAGTGCATACCGCCACTTGCAAACACATAACTGGCCACATTAGTTACCACTACACAAGTTCTGTACTTAACCTTAAAAAAACTGCTGCAAAGCCACTGTATTTCCATTTGTTTCACCTTTTTTGTCAGGAATCTTGGAGGAAAAAAAAGCATATGAATTCCTGTCCAATCCCTGTGCTTTTTGTGTATGTACTACTTGAAAGATGAAATTACATTGTACTAGACCAGAACTAATATTATTTTATATGTAATTTTATTTCAAAGACTTGCCCGGTTGACTGCGGCTGTGATGCTTTGTAAAGATATTCCAGTGTATCTCTTTTCCACGTATGTCCCCACTCCTTTTGTGGTAAGTTAAAATATATTGGTTTTAACCATTACACTTCATCTTAACCTGGTCACTTGATCCCTCATTGAACATGAGTAGTTTTCCTGTTTGCTGCGAAGTTGGTTTCCTATATATTTGTGACCTCTTTTGAGGGACCAGGTGTGTCACCTGGCCATGTGAACTAACTCAACCAATCAAAATTGACTTAGTTATAATGGTTTTAATGGCCAGATTCTGTCTTCAGTATAATCTCTCATAGTGCCATATGTGTATTGTTTTCCCCCCCAAGTATTAAGTGTGTAAACACATGCAGTTTTTATTTGTGTTTTATTTCTTTCATTAGCGGGTTATGTTGTAGATCTGTGGCTTGGGTTATAGATCTGTAGAGGAAGAAAATCATATGTGGTTCATGTTGCAATGACATTTTATGTTAAAAATGTTGTTAGGTGTGTGTGTTTCACTACCCCCTGTAGTTCCCAAATCCTTAGTGTTTTGTGAACGTTTCTAGCCGTATGCTGTGAAGAGGCTAGGGGCAGCAGCGGGTGTCATGGTCACCGCCTCTCACAACCCTAAAGAAGACAACGGATACAAGGTATCATAGTTCTACTTCTTGTCACACTGGGACTGCTTGAATCAGGAAACCTACGCATACAGAATTTATGGAATAACAGCTTTTAACACTTAGGGAAACATTCATCATAAGAAAGCTGTTATTCCTCTTATAAAATATTCCTTTATTACAGTTGTATTACTAGGTAATAATATCCTACTGGAATGTGGAATTAGGGCTGGCTCAGTAAGTGTCAGACTGACACAGTCACCTTGAACGAGAAGTAATAATTGGCATCATTGTCTAAATAAGTTACCAGAATGGTATGGGCAGGATGAAAAGCTTCCCATCCAAAGTTCCACGGTCAGAACCATTTCTTTTTTTAGAGAGGGTGTCACCAAAGCTTGGTAATTCAGCTATGCCAAACAAAAACGAGATATTAAGCTGTGAATAGAATTTTGTTTTACATTTTCTTCCTTCTCTTTAAAGGTTTACTGGCACAATGGAGCCCAGATCTCTTCTCCTAACGACAAGGAGATCCTGAAGTTAATTGAAGAGAGCTTAGAGCCATGGAGCGAGTCCTGGGATGAGAGTTTGGCAGATAGCAGTCCACTGAGGAGAGACCCACTGAGGGAGATATGCAATGCATATATGGAGGACCTCAGTTCTGTTTGTTTCCACAGGTACCAATTTTGCATTTCACTGGTAGAAACAGGCCATCTCCATTTCCTGGTCGTAAGCAAACCACAATATACAGGTGCTGGTCATATAATTAGAATATCATCAAAAAGTTGATTTATTTCAGTAATTCCATTCAAAAAGTGAAACTTGGATATTATATTAATTCATTACACAGACTGATATATTTCAAATGTTTATTTCATTTAATTGTGATGATTAAAACTGACAGCTAATGAAAATCCCAAATTCAGTATCTCCGAAAATTAGAATATTACTTAAGACCAATACAAAAAAAGGATTTTTAGAAATGTTGGCCAACTGAAAAGTATGAACATGAAAAGTATGAGCATGTACAGCACTCAATACTT
>JACXGI010005266.1:0-48027 GCA_016801175.1 Esox masquinongy | reverse complement strand
AGGAGAGGCACAGAATCCACGTTGCTTGAAGTCCAGTGTAAAGTTTCCACAGTCACTGATGGTTTGGGGTGCCATGTCATCTGCTGGTGTTGGTCCACTGTGTTTTCTGAGGTCCAAGGTCAACGCAGCCGTCTACCAGGAAGTTTTAGAGCACTTCATGCTTCCTGCTGCTGACCAACTTTATGGAGATGCAGATTTCATTTTCCAACAGGACTTGGCACCTGCACACAGTGCCAAAGCTACCAGTACTTGGTTTAAGGACCATGATATCCCTGTTCTTAATTGGCCAGCAAACTCGCCTGACCTTAACTCTATAGAAAATCTATGGGGTATTGTGAAGAGGAAGATGCGATACGCCAGACCCAACAATGCAGAAGAGCTGAAGGCCACTATCAGAGCAACCTGGGCTCTCATAACACCTGAGCAGTGCCCCAGCCTGATTTTGTTTATGTACAGCAAGATAGTGAATTTGGGGGATGAAATTGACACTTTGGGACATGACAAATTTTTTTAGTCTCCTGAGATTGTTTAAATCTCAGGAGACTAAAAAAACGCCGCATTGCTGCAGTAATTCAGGCAAAAGGAGCCCCAACTAAGTATTGAGTGCTGTACATGCTCATACTTTTCATGTTCATACTTTTCAGTTGGCCAATATTTCTAAAAATCCTTTTTTTGTATTGGTCTTATTCTAATTTTCAAAAAATCCTTTTTTTGTATTGAAAATATTCTAATTTTCGGAGATACTGAATTTGGGATTTTCATTAGTTGTCAGTTTTAATCATCACAATTAAATGAAATAAACATTTGAAATATATCAGTCTGTGTGTAATGAATGAATATAATATCCAAGTTTCACTTTTTGAGCGGAATTACTGAAATAAATCAACTTTTTGATGATATTCTAATTATATGACCAGCACCTGTATGTTCCCTCTGCTCCCTTTGTCTTTGTGTGTAATTGTCTCGCCTGTACAAGCAGAGTTCAGCTCATTAAATGAATACTTCTCACGAAACGACTCCGCAGTCCGCTCCTCCTTCTTCGCAAACCAGAGCTGACAGGCTCTTTAAAATATATTTGAATTATTGACATTTGCAGGTACGCGTTTGCCCGTGCCGTTTTAAATAGCTGCAGCGGTTCAGCAGTAATTTGTCTCGATAGTTGTAGTTAAACAAAGATAATTCTCCACTGTTTGGAGATCATTTGTTTGTCCATAAGCCAATAAACACCATACTAATTTCTTTTAACATGCACAAGTGATATAATATCTGGTCCCGTTCTTATTGAACAGATGCACCATTCAATTTTAGTAGCAGATGACCTACATCTTTATCAAGATGTTCATCAGTGGTCAGTTGTATCACTGCCCACTCTGTCAAACCAACCACATTAAGACTAACACAGAAGCACATAGAAGTCCACAGGAAAAATGCTGTTGTTCAAAGGTATGAATGTACATGTACATTTATGGACATATGGTCTGCAGAATAATTCACAACATATGAATGGTTTATTTATATTTATTTTACTCCAAGAGATTGCTTACTGTAGTCAAACATCTGACTTTGTTAAATAAAATGTGTATGTTTTTAATTTTCCTTTTGAATATTGAATAAATCCATGTCGTTGCATTTTGAGCTGTAGATTTCTTTTCTGTTCAAAAACATTCTATTTGCACTCAATAAATCTGGATGTATTTATGTATACTGCCAGGAAGGATATTACAGAAATCAAGTTGCAGTTTGCAGAAACGCAGATGTTGTTGGACATGCACAATGAAAATCTTGTCACAGATCCATACAATGAGGATAAAGTAATAAAGATATTCAGGCATGCGAAAGTACTGAGTAAACATTGAATGAAAGTATAAAATTGGTAACTGTTCACTTAAAAGTACATTTATACATCATAAGACAGTTTATGATACTGTGATGATGATCAAGCTGTAAAATGAATTGTCTATTTTGTTTATGTACAGCAAGATAGTGAATTTGGGGGATGAAATTGACACTTTGGGACATGACAAATTTTTTTAGTCTCCTGAGATTGTTTAAAACCAGGCCTCACAGTGCCCAATCAGGCTTCATAGAGCACAATCAGGCTTCGTAGTGCCCAACCAGGCTTAAGTGACCAACCGGCTTCATAGGGCCCAACCGGCTTCACAGGGCCCAACCAGGCTTCAGTGCCTAACCGGCTTCACAGGACCCAACCGGCTTCACAGGGCTCAAACAGCCTTCGTAGTGCCCAACCAGGCTTCACAGTGTGCAACCAGGCTTCACAGTGCCCAACCAGGCTTCACAGTGCCCAACCAGGCTTCATAATGCCCAACCAGGTCTCACGGTGTCATTGTCATTACAGGTTTGAAATCTCCAACAGATTAACAATTTACAGTGAGGGAAAAAATTATTTGATCCCCTGCTGATTTTGTATGTTTGCCCACTGACAAAGAAATTATCAGTCTATAATTTTAATGGTAGGTTTATTTGAACAGTGAGAGACAGAATAACAACACATAAATCCAGAAAAACGCATGTCAAAAAAGTTATAAATTGATTTGCATTTTAATGTATGAAATAAGTATTTGATCCCCTCTCAATCAGAAAGATTTCTGGCTCCCAGGTGTCTTTTATACAGGTAACAAGCTAAGATTAGGAGCACACTCTTAAAGGGAATGCTCCTAATCTCAGCTTGTTACCTGTATAAAAGACACCTGTCCACAGAAGCAATCAATCAATCATATTCCAAACTCTCCACCATGGCCAAGACCAAAGAGTTGTCCAAGGATGTCAGGGACAAGATTGTAGACCTACACAAGGCTGGAATGGGCTACAAGACCATCGCCAAGCAGCTTGGTGAGAATTGACAACAGTTGGTGTGATTATTCACAAATGGAAGAAACACAAAAGAACTGTCAGCCTCCTTCGGTCTGGGGCTCCATGCAAGATCTCACCTCGTGGAGTTGCAATGATCATGGGAACGGTGAGGAATCAGGCCAGAACTACATGGAAGGATCTTGTCAATGATCTCAAGGCAGCTGGGACCATAGTCACCAAGAAAACAATTGGTAACACACCACGCCGTGAAGGACTTAAATCCTGCAGCGCCCGCAAGGTCCCCCTGCTCAAGAAAGCACATGTACAGGCCCGTCTGAAGTTTGCCAAAGAACATTTGAATGATTCGGAGGAGAACTGGGTGAAAGTGTTGTGGTCAGATGAGACCAAAATCGAGCTCTTTGGCATCAACTCAACTTGCCGTGTTTGGAGGAGGAGGAATGCTGCCTATGACCCCAAGAACACCATCCCCACCATCAAACATGGAGGTGGAAACATTATGCTTTGGGGGTGTTTTTCAGCTAAGGGGACAGGACAACTTCACCGCATCAAAGGGACGATGGACGGGGCCATGTACTGTCAAATCTTGGGTGAGAACCTCCTTCCCTCAGCCAGGGCATTGAAAATGGATCGTGGATGGGTATTCCAGCATGCCAATGACCCAAAACACACGGCCAAGGCAACAAAGGAGTGGCTCAAGAAGAAGCACTTTAAGGTCCTGTAGTGGCCTAGCCAGTCTCCAGACCTTAATTCCATAGAAAATCTGTGGAGCGAGCTGAAGGTTCGAATTGCCAAACATTGCCAAACGTCAGCCTCGAAACCTTAATGACTTGCAAAGAGGAGTGGGACAAAATCCCTCCTGAGATGTGTGCAAACCTGGTGGTCAACTACAAGAAACGTCTGACCTCTGTGATTGCCAACAAGGGTTTTGCCACCAAGTATTAAGTCATGTTTTGCAGAGGGGTCGAATATTTATTTCACTCATTAAAATGCAAATCAATTCATAACATTTTTGACATGCGTTTTTCTGGATTTTTTTGTTGTTATTCTGTCTCTCACTGTTCAAAATTCTACCATTAAAAATATAGACTGATCATTTCTTTGTCAGTGGGCAAACATACAAAATGAGCAGGGGATCAAATAATTTTTTCCCTCACTCTATATACATTGATTTATAAACTAAGCTAGTCTTTTGGATAAAGACTTGCAGCTAAATTCATAGCGTAGGATTTAATTCATCCACAGTCTATATGTAAACATATATTGTTTGCTAAACAAAATATGGTTATTGTTTATAAAACTTGAAAACAGTGAAAGAGTTAATTAAATCAGTAGCAAACAACCTGTGATTCAACAGCAGTTGAAGTCCCATTCAAAAGCTCCACAGAGCCCAAGTCCCACCCACCAGCCCAAAGTCCCCGCCCACCAGCCCACAGTGCCCCTGCTGACAGTGCCCATCTGCAGCCAGACCCTTCTCAGTGACTCCCATTCATTCCCCGTAGACTCCCAATGAATCACCATTGACTCCCATTCATTCCCCATTGACCATGCGTTCTTCATAGACACCAATTAATTCCCCATTGACCTCCATTCATTCCCCATAGGCTCCCATTGAATCACCATTGACCCACATTCATTCCCCATTGATTTTTATATGTTCCCCATTGACTCCTATTGAATCACCATTGACTCCCATTCATTCCCCATTGACCTTCATTCATTCCCCATTGACCTTCATCCATTCCCCATAGATCCCAATGAATTCTCCATTGCCCCTCATACATTCCCCATTGACTTCTATGTGTTCCCCGTAGTCCCCCATTGATAGGGTGGACAACAGAACGCATAAAAATTCAAACTAGCCTCTAAAACGTCCAAAGACCGCTGGCTGAGCTGGAACGCTAGCGCGTGCCCATAGCAAGGGCATTGAAATGAACCTTCGTTGAGCCTCTTCTGACCTGAATGAAGCTTAAAATTCCATTTCCTCAAAATGGCACCAAAACAGGTCTCTTTTATTTTACTACTTTAACATCATTTCATGACGAAACTGAAAAATAACAACTGGTATAGGAAATAAACATCTGGTCCTATATGGTGTTAGTTGTGCTTAAACCTGCGTTACGTGGAAGTATATAAAAAATCGCATCTTTTTACTATTTCTAGTCTAGCATTTGAAGTCAGTGAATGGCGCTGCCAAACCATATTTTATTAAAAAGAGATTCTCCTGATTAAAATGATGCCCCATTTGACAAAATTTGAGATAATTGCCTCAGTGTACCAGCATGTCTCTCCATTGGAAACCAATGGGCAGAGCTCAGAGTTCTAAAGGAAAAAAGTTTTTTGGGATTTGCATTTGATGACAGTGAATGACGCAGGCCAATCATATGTTATTTTAAAGGGGAGGTCCTGCTGGTTAAAATGGTGTCTGACATTTAAAAATCAGAAAATATACATTTTGAGATATTTGCCACTGAAGAACGGCATCTCTCTCCCAGCCGTAGGAAACCAATGGGTGGAGCATAGAGTTCCATAGGGGAAACGTTTTTGTGACTAGTGTGTTATGGCAGCAAAGCCCACTAACCTGTCTTATCTTATTTAAAAGGGGAGGTCCTCCTGATTACAATGGTGCCCCACCTTAAAAAATCTGAAAATATACATTTGAGAGATCTGAATGCGATACAGCGTCGTCCTCATGTATAACTTTTTTCCATATAGAAATTTAGGTGGGTTCAGTGTTCAGAAATTAATGTGTATTTCTGAAATGGTGTAGGCTAATGTTAGATGTTATAGGACAATTCTGATTAGCAGTTTAGTAAGGATGTCCGTAAACCTAGTGACATTGTAGAACCATTTTCCAAATGAAGGTACTATATACATCCAAGAGATGGCAGCATAAGAATGATGAATGAAAATCCTCAGGTTTTTTCCTACCCGATTAGAGAAAAACTTGCACAGATGAGGATCAATTTGTGAGGCAATTTTCATAACGTGTCATGTAATCTGTTGGTGTATTACAAATAAAGACCCTTGTGAGGCTGGGTAGCCGCAAAAAGGGAGCATACCAAGAACATTGCTGCGTAGCATTTTCGCTCACTTCCACATAACCACTCCACCCTCAAATATTCCGCCGGCTCTTTTCTGTACCTTTCAATATTATTCAATATTTTCAGTGAAAAGTGCGTTGCGCCACCCCTGCCCCCCTCTTTAAATTTTTTCCCACGGTTGAGAGGAAAGTCTATGCAAAACACAATATGGAGAGGTTGATTTTGTTTAACTAGCCTTAAGGGCCCAACGGTAGTAGTAGTAGCTGATTTGCCAATTTCTCATGCCAAAATCTTTGCCGTTAACGACAAGCAGCCCTGCAGAGTTATACATTTAAATACAACACTTTTCTGTAGATAAAAGACGTTTCATAATGTCCCTATTCTTGCTAATATTGCACCCTAATTGGTTAACTAAAATTTTACGATGAAGGCTTAAAATTGACGTGATTAGACAAATAATATCAAAATAGGATTTAATAAGGTTTTACCGTTTTTCTGAAGAAATATTTTTAACTACGAGTGGAAAAGGTTTTGCTTTTGGTGAGTAGGTGCCAGAAAGCCCATACGAACAACGATAAGATATTTAGTAGGCCATTTGTTAAAGGAAATGTTGTGAGGCAAACCTACGGTGCATTGAAAGCTCCTTGACTCTATGGGCTAGTACGGCATTGTGACATAGAACAATTGGCAAGAATTAGTATGTTTGGAACGCGTTCTGAAGTAGAGTTGGTGCCACAGCGCACAATAGAAATGATAGGAAGAGCCTGGGTGAAAAAAGCCCCATAATTAGGCCTGTTTTCTGGCGATTTCTTTTAAATTACTGCAAGCAGCTTTAATATAAGGTAATATTATGAAACTGGCCTCTATAACAAACACAACAATATAAGTTTAATCTGGAAAAAGCGTTGCTACATTTTTCATCTGTCCAGCCTACCATTGATTCCCCAATGACTCTCATTCATTCCCCGTTGACCACTATTCATTCCCCATTGACATCTATGCCTTACCATATAGACTACCATTGAATCCCGTTCATTCCCCATTGATCTCTATTCATTCCCCATTGTCTTCCATTCATTCCCCTTTGACTTCCATGCGTTTACACCTATGGTCCAAGTTTTGCATCTGTAGCGTATACCATCTCACGGCAATATGCGGCCAAATAAAGGAATAATAATAATAATAATCCTAACAAAAACAATAGGGCTCCTGAGCCTCTTTGGGGAAAGGCCTGTAATAACTACATTTAATTTTACAAGTAAAGTTACTGGGGCTTGTTTGAACGCTTTCAAACTAGGTTTCCGACCGGTACATTGGTAAGGCATACTTACATTTTCAAAGTATGATCAATCATATGTTTTCAAAGTATGAAAAGTCTTTGAAAGCTGATACCCATGTTTTTGAAAAGTAGTAACAAATCCTGTTGATATGGTTACTCCAGCTACCATATCCTGAGATTGGTAAGAAATATTTTCAGATTTTCTTCTCTTTTAAATAGCTGAGAAGTTTAGGAATATATGAAATACTTGAATGTTCTGTCTACCTTCCTGGGAAAGTAAGATAAACAGCAGCTGTTTGGGAAATATTTATAAAAAAACGCATTGCTATGGTTACTGCAGTTGCAGTATCTCGAGTTGAGGTGGAGATATTCATGCTTTTTTCAGATATGAATAGGTGAAGCATATAGGTACGTTTACGTACCTATGCATGTTGGTTTCTGGTTCAGACCGTGCTTTCCAGATGTTTTTGAAAAGTAGGAAAAAATCCTGTTGTAGTGGTTACTCCGGTTGAAGTAGCTCAAGTTTGGTAAGAGATATTTTCAAAATTCTTTCTTATTTAAATAGATGAGAAGTATATCTACATTTAAGTTCCTACGTGTAGGAGGGTCTGATTCAGAAATTACTTTCCATTGGAGCTGTTTTTGAAAAACCATCCTGTTGCTATGGTTCTGCAGTATCTTGAGTTTGGTTAGAGCTATTTTTGTAATTTTTTTCAATTTTAAAAAGCTGAGAAGTAGAGGAATATATGAAGTCCTCATAATGTTTGTCTATCTTGCTGGAAAAAGTGGGTTAAACGGCAACTGGGAAATATTGTTAAAAAATGCATTGCTATATTTACTGCGGTTGTAGAATCTCGAGATTGGTTACAGATATTTTTAATGTTTTTTTCTGATTTGAATATGTGAGAAGTTTAGGTACTTTTAAGTAAATGCATGTTTGTGTATCTGGTTCAGAAATTACTTTCCATTGGAGCTGTTTTTGAAATGTAGGAACAAATCCTTTTGCTATGGTTACTTTGCTATGATATTTTAGTATTTTTTTCTCATTTCAATAGCTGACAAGCAGAGGAATCTATAAAGTAACTAGGGATGAGCGAGTAAACCATTGTCTGTATCTTTATCTAAAAAATGGGTTGCTATGGTTACTTTTGGTTGCAATATCAAGAGATATTTTCTAAATTCTTTTTTGATTTTAATAGCTGAGCAGTACACCGATCAGCTATAACATTAAGACCACTGACAGGTGAAGTGAATAACACTGATAATCTCATTTTCATGGCACCTGTCAGTGGGTGGGATATATTAGGCAGCAAGTGAACATTCTGTCCTCAGAGTTAATGTGTTAGAAGCAGGAAAAATGGGCAAGCGTAATGATCTGAGCGAATTTGACAAAGGCCAAATTGTGATGGCTAGACGACTGGGTCAAAGCATCTCCAAAACTGCAGTCCTTGTGGAGTGTTCCCGGTCTGCAGTGGTCAGTACCTATCAAAAGTGGTCCAAGGAAGGAAAAGCAGTGAACCGGCAAGAGGGTCATGGGCAGCCAAGGCTCACTGATGCACATGGGGATCGAAAGCTGGCCCATGTGGTCCAAACCAACAGACGAGCTACTGTGGCTCAAATTGCTATAAAAGTTAATGCTGGTAGTGATAGAAAGGTGTCAGAACACACAGTGCATCACAGTTTGTTGCGTATGGGGCTGCGTAGTCGCAGACCAGTCAGGGTGCCCATGCTGACCCCTGTCCACTTCCGAAAGCACCTACAATGGGCACGTGAGCATCAGAACCGGACCACGGAGTAATGGAAGAAGATGGCCTGGTCTGATGAATCACATTTTCTTTTACATCATTTGGATGGCTGGGTGTGTGTGCGTCGCTTACTTGGAGAACACATGGCAGCAGGATGCGCTATGGGAAGAAGGCAAGCTGGCGGAGGCACTGTGATGCTTTGACCAATGTTTTCCTGGGAAACCATTCATGTGGATGTTACTTTGATACGTACCACCTACCTACTATTGTTGCAGACCATGTGCACCCTTTCATGGCAACAATATTCCCTGATGACATTGGCCACTTTCTGCAGGATAATGCGCCCTGCCACAAAGCAATAATGGTTCAGGAATGGTTTGAGGAGCACAACAACGAGTTCAAGGTGTTGACTTGGCCTCCAAATTCCTCAGGTCTCAATCCAATCGAGCATCTGTAGGATGTGCTGGACAGACAGGTTCGATCCATGGAGGCCCTACCTCACAACTTACAGGACTTAAAGGATCTGCTGCTAACGTCATGGTGCCAGATACCACAACACATCTTCAGAGGTCTACCCAAAAAGACTGAGTGCTGTAATAAAATCAAAAGGTGCTTCAACAAAGTATTAGTTTAAGGGTGTGCACACTTATGCAACCAGGTTATTGTGAGTTTTTTATTTTTCCCCCTCAAAGATTTCAGTTTGTTTTTCAATTGAATTGTTCACGTTATAGGTCACATTAAACGTGGAAAAAGTTCTGACATGATTTATCTTTGTCTCATTCTTTTACATCACAAGAACCTGGCATTTTAACAGGGGTGTGTAGACTTTTTATATCCACTGTATGTCTTAACTATTTTTTAGCCAGAAGAAAGCTTATATTTTGTCACATTCGTTCGTTCTATAGCTATTATAATAATAATAATACATTAAATTTATATAGCGCTTTCAAAGACCCAAAGACGCTTTACAATACATACATAAACAACTACCGAGAGCAATGAGACAAATGGTAGCTAACAAAACAAAAACAAAAAGGGGAGTGGGTCAAACAACACAGGGCAGGGGCTAGGGATAGGCTTGTTTGAACAGATGAGACTTGAGGTGGTGGATGAAGATGGCAACAGATTTAGAGTCACGGATCAATTGTGGAAGTGCATTCCAAAGTCTTGGAGCAGCCCTTGAAAAAGCCCTGTCTCCAAAGCTCCGCAGCTTGGACCGAGGGATGATAAGGAGGCCAGAAGTAGCAGAGCGGAGTGACCTGGAGGAATGGTATTGGGGAATAAGATCTGAGAGATAGGGTGGAGCAAGCTGGTGGAGGGCTTTATACGTGAGAAGAAGAATTTTGAAGTCAATGCGTTCAGAGATTAGGAGCCAGTGGAGTTCTTGTAGGATGGGGGTGATGAGCTGCCAGGATTTGGAGTATGTGAGAAGTCTTGCAGCTGAGTTTTGAACTAGTTGTAGTTTATGGAGAGATGAAGAGTTAATGCCAGAAAGGAGAGAATTGCAATAGTCAAGACGGGCAGAAATGAATGCATGTATTAGGGTTTCAGCAGCAGTGCGGGACAGGGAAGACTGTAACTTGGCAATATTGCGGAGGTGGAAGAATGAGGATTTGACTGTCTGTTTTATGTGTTGTTCGAAGCTGAGTGAGGAGTCCATTATGACACCGAGGTTGCGTGCATGAGGGGATGGAGATACAACAGAGTCATCAATAGTGAGGGTGAAGGTGCCGGCTTTGGTTAGTGTGGATTTTGTACCAAGTAGTAGAAGTTCAGTTTTGTCACAGTTAAGCTTGAGGAAGTTCTGCTGCAGCCAGGTTTTATTGTTGCCAGGCAAGTTTCAATATGAGACAGAGGAGGGTTGGTGAGGGATTTAGTGCTGAGGTAGATCTGAGTGTCATCGGCATAGAAGTGGAAGTCCAGTTTAAGGTGACGGAGGATCTGACCAAGGGGGTGGAGGTAGATGATAAAGAGCAGGGGCCCAAGAACAGAACCCTGGGCGACACCCTGTGTGACTACAGCTGAGTCAGAATTATGACCATGGACCGAAATGTTGTGAATACGGTTGGTGAGGTATGAGTGTAGCCAGGAAAGTGTGGCTCCCTCAACACCCAAGGCTTTGAGCCTGGTGAGGAGGATCTGGTGATTGACTGTGTCAAAGGCAGCACTCAGGTCAAGCAGGATAAGGATGTTGAGGGCGCCAGCATCATCAGAGACAAGAAAGTCATTAACAACTTTGAGGAGGGCAGTTTCAGTACTGTGAAGTGGTCAAAATCCAGATTGAAAAGGCTCAAACAGACAGTTATTGAGGAGGTGGCATTGAAGTTGGGTGGCAACAGTCCTTTCCAGGGTTTTCGCAAGGAAGGGGAGGTTGGAGATGGGGCGGAAGTTATTGAAGTTGGTAGTGTCCAGGCCAGGTTTCTTTAGGATGGGTGTGACAACAGCATGTTTAAAGCTGGAGGGGATGATACCATGGTAGAGAGAAAGTTTGAATATTTGAATGATGTATGGACAGAGAGCAGGAAGGCAGGCCTTAATGAGAGTGGCAGGAAGGGGATCCAGGGAGCAGGTAGTTGTTTTTGAAGATACAATAAGTTTTGTGATAAATGGTGAGTCGACTAGGGTGAAGGTGCTCAGGAGGGTTTGTAAAACAGGAGAGGGTAGGTGGTTGACAGTGGAAGAAGGAACTGGGGTAGATGGGTTAACTAAGGAAGCATTAATGTGAGTAATCTTGTCCTTAAAGAATTGAAGAAAAGAGTTTGCGAGCACAGTGGATGGTGTGGAGGGCTCACTGCTTTGTAGGAGGAGTTCGTTGATAGTGGAGAACAAGGTCCAGGAGTTTGTGTTGGAGGTTTTGATGGTGTTGGAGATGAAAGAGGTTCTGGCAGCATGAAGAGCATCTCTGTACAAGGAGAGATTAAGCTTATAGGCTTCAGCATGAACAGTTAGGCCCGTTGTGGTTCGACGTTCAAGCCGGCGGCCCTCCTGCTTCATGGCACGGAGCTCAGATGTAAACCAGGGTGAAGGTCCAGTGCAAGGTCCAGGGGAAGGGCAGAACAGATTGCATCCGAGAGTGTCTGGGGTCGACAGCTTTTATGTTGCGGAAGGAGATTAGTCGTTTCACAGTATTGTGTGGTATGTTTGAGGAAAAAGAGAAATTCGGGATCTTATGGTCAGATAAGGGGAACAGTGAAGGGGAGATGTGAGTGATGTTGAGGGCAACAGTGCAAATTAGGTCAAGAATGTGGCCCTTGATGTGGGTTGGGAAATAAACATGTTGGGTGATATTAAAGCAGTCCAGGACAGCAGTGAAATCAGAGGTGAGTTTGGAGCTTGAGGAGTGAATGTGAATGTTCATGTCGCCAAGCAGTAGAAGGCGGGAGGAAAGTGATACTGCTAGGGTGAGTAGTTGTGCTAGGTCCAAAAGAAATGAATCATTGTTTTTTGTAGGTCGATAAAGTAGAATAGTGGTGAGGGAACATGCTGATTTGTAAGCGATGTATTCAAATGAGAGAAATGAGGGAAGAGACAGCTTAGTTACTTTATAAATGGATTTGTGCAAAACAGCAAGGCCACCACCGCGGCCAGTGAGGCGGGGTTGGCACAGATAGCTATAACCAGGGGGAGTAGCTAGATTAAGGGAGAAAAAATCATCAGGTGTTTGCCAGGTTTCAGTAAGTAAGGGGAAGTCCAAGTTATTGTCCAATATGAGTTCATTAAGGAGGAGAGATTTATTGTTCATAGAACGGGTGTTTAAAAGAGCAAGATTGGTAGTTTGACAGGGTAAACTAAGGTTGGGGAAAGTGGTAGTTTGGAGGGCACGGAGGCAGCTAAAATCAACGGAGTGAGAGGAAGGATAGAACTCAATACAGGAGTTAGACCAGATAGATCTTATGTTGGTGCTGGTGTTAGCATTGCCTGTCCATTTGCGTCGACAACCTTGATGGATATAGGGGCGTCGGCGTAGAATGCCCAGTGAGCTGGCACGCCTAGCTACTTCCGAAGAAAGACGATAGTTGTTGTTAATAGTTTCCAGGGTGAAGGGAGAGTAGTGATTGTTACAAGTAAAAACTGCAGGAGAGAACATTAGTAATCCAGGGGTAGGTGTTGTCAGGACGAGCATGGGGAGAAGAGTTGGCAGGTACATGACGACTAGATGAGTTAGCAGTAGATGGGTTAGCAATAGCATAGATGAGACAACCGGGCAGGCCAACTCACACCAACCAGCAGCAAGGCCGGCGAACATAAACCCAGAAAAAGGGTTTGTTGTTCTCGCCAGAACAGCAAATACAAGGAGAAAGTGTAAACTTAATCAATGTAAGTGATATCTGGGGCACAGTGGTGGCAACCAGGAGGTGACCAGGATGCCAGAACAAGAACCAAAGAGAGAATACCTTCGGGAGAGAAGCCGGAGAGCTAGCCGGTGAGTAGGCAGTGGGTTGGGGTGGGGGGTCCTCAAGCGTGGTAGAGCAGGAGAGAGGTCCAATGATAGAAGTCCACAGGGAGTTGATAAATCCACAAGTAAATTAATCCAGTCGGGAAGTGGTAGTCCAGTGTTGGGTGTGGAAAATGTTTTCTGCGCAGGTATTAGTTCCAGCACCACAGAGGTTCAGCTAGTGTTGCGGTCAGGAGCTAAACAAGAGCTGAAACACTGATAGCTAGCTAAGTCCCAGCTCCCTTCGTACAGACAAGCCAAGGAGTAGAAGACGTAAAACAAGACAGTAAACCAGACGAGTACAAAAAACGAGGCACAGTTCCAAAGAGAAGCGGCAGTCCAATGCGACGCCAGCAGTTACTTTCCGTGGAGAAAACAAACAAAGTCAACGTCTCGAGACGTTGGTCAAACAAGAAAACGTCAAAGACTGTTAGCTATGAAAATCTATTGACGTTTATACACGTTGTACTTACTGTAAAAACAAAACTTATAGCTACAGTAATCCACTTAGCCAGCCTACACACACTGCTCGTCATGAAAGAATGAATGAGAATGTTGGATTAAGTTCCTAAGTGTAATTTTTTCCAAATAAATGTATTACGCAAAATAACATAAATGGCGGGGAACAATTTAACCCGTTTCTAATATTGGGGGGACATGTCCCCTCTGTCCCCCCCCGGCCCCTAGTCCCTTGGGTGTGGTTACTCCAGTCACAGGATCTTATGTTTGGTAAAATTCTTTCTTATACGTTTTTTCTAATTTCAACCGGTAAGAAGTCTAGGTACATGTAAGTACCCCCATGTCTGTGTATCTGTTTCGGAAAGTATGTTCCATTGGAGAGGTTTTTGAAAAGTTGCAAATTATCCTGTTGCTATGGTTACTGCAGTATCTTGAGTTTGGTTAGAGGTATTTTTGTAATTTTTTCAGATTTAAGTAGCTGAAAATTAGAGGAATATTCAAAGTACTCATACTGTTTATCTATCTTACTGCGAAAGTGGGTTAAATGGCAGCTGTTTGGGAGATATTGCTAAAAAAACACTTTGCTATGGTTACTGTGGTTGCACTATCTCGAGTTTGGTAAGAGAAATTTGACTCCCATTGACTCACCATTGACTCCCATTAATTTTCCCATTGGCCTCCATTCATTCCCCATTGACCTCCATTCATTCCCCACTGACTTCCATGGGTTCCCATAGACTCCCACTGAATCACCATTGACTCCCATTCATTCCATATTGATCACAAATCATTCCCCATTGACTTCCCTGAATTCCCCATAGACCCCAATTAATTCTCCATTGCCCTCCATTCATTCCATATCAACTTCTATGTTCCCTATTGACCTCCATTCATTCTCCATTTATCTCTATGCATTCCCCATAGATTCCCATTGAATCACCATTGACTCCCATTCATTCCCCATTGACTTCTATGTGTTCCCCTTAGACTCCCATTTAATCACCATTGACTCCCATTCATTCCCCATTAAACTTCCATGTGTTCCCCATGGGCTCCCATTTAATCACCATTGACTCCCACATTCATTCTCCATTGTCCCTCATTCATTCTCCATAGACTCACATTCATTCCCTTTGACTACCATTCATTTCCTAAGGAGCTGCATGCATTTGTTGATTATAGCACCACCATCAGGCGGTGGAGGCTTTCCTGCTGTAGGCCTGAACCCATGCACTACGTTTGGTTGCAGTAGGGCTCACCATCTTCCATTAATTTGCTTTTGAATTGAAACCACACCCACAGGAATTTTCATTGGCTCATATCAGCCATTCTGTTAAGGATATCAACATTCATTATAACAAATCTGTAGATGCTCATCCCATGATGCTATATACTGAGCAGCATGACGATTGGTGCAGTGCTCTCGTTGAAGATAACTTTTTAGTGTTTTAGAAAAAAATCAAAATGGCAGAGAATCCGAGATGGCGGACTTCATAAGTTCTTGAGGTAAATTTGTTCCTTAGGTGAAGAGGGACCTGTGGACCGAATTTCAGACTTCTAGGTCATACAGGGTGGAAATGCCAGTGTGGCTTTTGGAGCGAATTAGATTTCTTATTAGATCGCCACCTAGGGGTAAATTGGACCCATAGTCTAATAGATGAATTTTGCAGACGGTATACACCTATGAGTAAAGTGGCTTGTCTGTAACGCATGCCATCTCACGGGAATATGCGTCCAAACAAAGGAACTAACAAAAATAATAGGGCTCCTTGAGCCCCTTCAGGGCCAGGACACATAAAGATAGGGGATATACTGTCAGTTTAAACATTTTACTCCAGTGGTGTTTGTATGTAGGAAGCAGCATAGCAGAAATCTGTGCTTTTGTTGGCCAAGGTTCATTGTATTCATTGTATATTATTTACATATTATAACTTTTGGAAACAGATATTGTATGTCTGAACCGGCTATGAAACCATTCAGACTAGTAGGCATTCTATTTTAAGTAATTCCCTTACTGGCACCCGATTAAGGATCGGTTCCTGTTCACTGATTTTGTGCATAACCCATGTGTTGGCTAATAATTTGGGTACAACTTTTATTTTTGTGGGTAAAATTTGACCCAAGATGATAAATTTCAACACAAAAGATGAAATTAATAAATTACCCAGACAATGTGTTTTCCGTCAATAACAATGTGTTTTCTGTCAATGTTATTCATCTAGAATTACACATTTGACTTGGTTTTGAATCGTTGTGGTCCACACAGATTACATTAACCCTTGTGTGACATTAGGGTCTATGGGACCCATTTTAATTGTTGACTAAAAGAAAAATGATGCAATGAATTATTTTTTCAACCTTAGACTCATTGATCTTGGCTCATTTTCTGTGAACATGAAAAATAACACATTTTCGTTGAGTGCACACTGTGCAACCCTCTTACACATTTATATTACATATCTGATGTTTGGGTCAGGGTAATAAAACAAGTGAAAACAAGTAAACACACACACACATACTGCCAGTCCATAAGGACTTATGTTCCTTTCAAAATCACATAACCCCTTCCAGTTTCTCTGTGGACAACACGCATTGGAGCACAAACCAAGGTTTCAACATAGCACCGAGAACCTGTCTAGTCTTGCTTTTCTCACACTCTTCACCCTCTGTAGTGTAACTACACACACACACACACACACACACACACACACACACACACACACACACACACAGATAAGATTTCAACATTGTTACATAACAAATATATAGGTTTGCATGTGTGGCTCCTTACCACGCATGTGGCTCCTTAATCGGTTAGTTTGGCAAAAAGGTTCTTTCTTCAGGGAGCCTTCAAAATGTTTTTCAAAGAAAGAGAATCTAGTGTAAAAGGAGAGTCTTCAACTCTGGAAGATCAAGAATTTTCAGAAAATGAGGACCATGGCTCTCTGTCAGTTATAGGAGTCTGACAGTGAATTTGAAGAAGAGGATGAGATTGACCCTCAGCCAGCTCCTGGACCAGCCTGTCAGCAGCCAGACCTAGAACAAGCCTGTAAGTAGCCTGCCCATCAACAAGCAAGCAAGCAAACACGTTTATTTATATAGCACTATTCATACATCGAAGCAGTTCAATGTACTTTACAAAGAAAAATAAAACGTATAAAAATACAATAGAATAAAAACAAATACTAGAATAAAAACATCAAATAGGCAATTCAATGTGCTTTACATAAAATAAGAAAGTAGAAATAAAATAAAAACAAAAACATAACTGTTATATTCCGTAGTAGACTCCATGAGGAAGCTATAAAAGCTGTAAGGCAAACAGTGCAGCTAAGTTTTAGCACTCAGTCATAGGCATGTGAAAAGAGAAGTGTTTTTAACCTGGATTTAAAAAATGATATCTTTGGGGCACGTCTAAAATCTTCTTGTAGTTTATTCCAGTTGTATGCAGCAAAACTGCTAAATGCATCTTCCCCATGTTTAGTTTGGACTATGGGCTCTACTAGCTGACCTGAGTTCATGAATCTAAGAGCCCTGCTCGGTTTATAATATTCAAACATATCAGAAATGTATTTGGGGCCTAAACCATTCAGTGTTTTATAGACTAAAGGTGCCACTTTAAAATCTATTCTGTAACTGACTGGAAGCCAGTACATAGATTTAAGAACCTGAGTTATGTGCTCTGTTCTCTTGGTCCTGGTTAACATTCTAGCAGCAGCATCCTGAATGAGCTGCAGCTGTTTTACAGTCTTTTTGGGGAGTCCAGTTAAGAGCCCATTACAGTAGTCAAGCCTACTAGAGATTAATGCATGGATGAGCTTTTCTTGGTCTTTTTGGGACACCAAGCCCTTGATTCTGGCTACATTTTTAAGATGATAGAATGCTGTTTTGGTGATTGCTTTGATATGACTGGTGAACGTGAGATCTGAGTCAGAACACCAAGATTACGTCCTTAGTCCCTGGTTTTTAGGGCCAGAGAATCCAGCTCTTTACTAATAATCGAGCCTGTCCAGAAGCGTTCTATGATCTACAGTGTCAAGTGCAGCACTGAGATCTAATAGAACCAGAACTGTTATTTTATCTGAATCCGTATTAAGTTGTATATCATTTAAAACTTTTATCACAGCCGTTTCAGTACTGTGGTGGCTTGAGTTCACAAAATTGCTGAAATGATTGAAGACAACCTTCTCAATGATCTTGGCTATGAAAGGGAGATTTAATACAGGTCTATAGTTGTTCAATATAGATGCATCAAGTGTTCTTTTTTTTAATAGAGGCTTAATGGCAGCTGCTTTTCGAGATTTTGGGAAAATGCTTGATTGCAGAGAGCTGTTAACTATTTGCTGCAGATCCATTGTTATAGAGTTTAAAATACTTTTTAAAAAGTCAGATGACAGTGTGTCGAGACAACATGTAGAAGCTTTAAGGTATCAAAGGGATTTTTGATCAATTGTATTGAATTGCGACATAATAACTAAGTTACGTCTTGGTGGTCGTAGTGACGGTACAATGTCATTGTTTGACTGTGTAGTTTTGATTGTCTGTCTAAAACTTTTTCACTAAAGAAACACGCAAATTTATTACATTTCCCAGTGGGCACGAGTTCTGATGCTATATGCTTTAGGTTTGTAAGCTTGTCGACCATGGCAAATAGAGTGCAGGTATTTTTGAAGTTCCTGTTGATCATTCCTGATAAATGTTGCTGTCTAGCCCTGCGTAACTCATTGTTGAAGCTACAAAGGCTTTTTTATAGATGTCATAGTGGATTTGAAGTTTAGTTTTTTTCCACTTAGAATCAGCTTTCCTACATTCTCTTTTCAGGGCGTTTACCATCATGGTGTTTCTCCACAGTGCTTTTTGTTTGCTCAGAGTTTTCTTTACCTTTACCAATGCAACACGATTCATGACATTCAATATTTTGATGTTAAAATTATCCAGGAGTACATCAACTGACTCTGCATTTATTGTTGGTGAGATAGCTATGGCCTCCATAAAAATAAAAAGGAGAGTCTTCAACTCTGGAAGATCAAGAATTTTCAGAAAATGAGGACCATGGCAAAATGAGGATCAGCATTGGTACTCTCATTAATGTACCTTTTCCTAATAGAAACTGAGTTTACTTGAACATCCGGGATGATCAGTGATTCAAAAAAGACACAGAAATGATCAGACAAGGCCAAGTCTTTAACCATGACAGAGGAAATATCGAGACCTTTAGAGATAACCAGATCTAGAATGTGGCCTTATGTGTGCATACGCTCTTTCACATGTAGAGTGAGATTAAAAGCATCAAGTAGTGCAGAAAAAGTTATTTGGTATTATTGTCCGTATTATAATCTATGTGGATGTTAAAATCCCCTGTTATAATAAACAAGTTTTAATCAATGGATATATCTAAGAGTAGTTCAGAAAAATCATCAAATTTGCAGAGTATCGTAGGGGTCTGGAAATGGTTAAAAACAAATTTTGGGAGCACCTTCCAATGTAAAACAGAGGTATTCAAAAGAATTAAAACTACCAAGTGCATTTTCTTTGCACTGGAATGTATCTTTGAATAGACCAGCCACACCTCCTCCTTTCCTACCATTTCAACACATATTCATATAACCACATTTTTCGGGTGCTGTCTCATTGACAACAGTAGCACTACAGTCTTCTGTTAGCTACGTTTCAGCCAGAAACATGAAATCTAGGTTGTTGGATATTTTAATGTCATTTAACAAGTATGATTTGTTGGCGAGAGATCTGATATTTAGTAAAGCCAGCTTAATACAGAAAATAGGGGTCCTTGGTCTAGTAGGTTGATGTGTTGCAGATAACAGATTAGACTGGTTTACTTCATAAGTTGCATGCACTCGATTCCATCTATTTCCAATCAACACAGGAATAGAGATACTGGGTCCCAGCTTGTTCTCAAGACAGTTGGCATTGCAATTTTTACAATAGCAGGGACTCGAAAACAGACTGTTTTGGATAGAACATCGAATACAGCGCAACTTTTTATCTCTCTGACAGCATTTACTGTCCGTGGTCTTGAAACAATGTGAGTAGTTGTGTGATTGAATTCATTCCCCCACTATTTGATTGTCTGTTTTCGCAAAAATGTTTCTATGAAACAATGGTATTTTCTTCTAATGTGGGCAATCACCTCCCCTGGTGCCTCAATGTCAGAAAAAAACGCTGCATAACTGCCTTCTTGGATGACCTTATGGTAGATAAAACATGATAAAGTGCTCCCTACAGTGGCCCAGTGTGCAAGAAAACATGATAAATTGCCCTCTAGGGCGTCCCAATGTGTGGGAACTTGATGCAGTGACCTCTGGGTGCCCTCCCAGTTGAGAAAATATGATGCAGTACACTAATGGGTGCCCTTCCAGTGGAAAAATTGTGATGCAGTGTCCTCATGGGGGCCCCTATGTGTGAGGAAATGTGATTAAGTGTCCTAGTGGGTGCCCTTCCATTGGAGATAATGTGATGCAGTGCCATGTAGGCTGCCTTGTATGCTAGAAAATTTGCTGGCCTCTACGTGCTCCTACATGCAAGACTAATGTGGTTTCATGGGATGCCTATATGGTGGAAAATGCCCTCCTGGTGCCCCCTGTTTTTATATATCCTTTTAAAAAACAGTTTTGTTTGGAGCCATTAAACTCATCCAGACAGTTCTTAGAATCGTTAGCATGTAGAAGTTAAAAAGTTAGCATGGAGAAGTTAAACGTATCTTTAGAAAGAAGAAAACATAAAAACTGTCTGGATGAGTTTATTGGTTCCAAAAGAGAACGGAAATGAGGTAGAATCATCTCATGGGTGGAGTACCCCTTTATTTTTGGCCTACAAAATATGAAATAAAAACCTGTGTGGCATGTGATGCAAGATGCAGTTCAATCTGAAACATGCTCTACACCAGAATTCAACTCTCCCCTTAGGGACCCCCAGATGTTTCACAATTTTGTTGCTGCCCGGAACAGCCACATCTGATTAACTTATCAAGAGTTTGAAGGTATTCTGACAAGTCTAACCAGCTGTTCTTTCTCTGGAATAGATCAAATAGTACAATGTAAATGAATAAAACTAGCCAAGAGCTACTCAAACAAAAACAAAAGCATAATATGTGTGCAGGCACATGTATGTGCATGTGTGCCTGCATGCGTGTTTATATGTATGTGTGTTCATGTGTTGAAATGTAGTGAGACACTCCACTTGGTTACTGCACTCAGCAGAATTCTCATCTAGCATTCTCCACCACCTAATTTGGACCCTAAAGACAAAGTTGTACTGTTTTTTGTAGGGATATTTCAAACTCTTCAAATTTGTCATCTTTAGTTTTATTTAGCCTATTCCTATACTAAATGTCAAGGATGTAATGAAGTTAGATGTTGCACAGATACAGTGAAACTGTATTTCTAAAATGTCACTCTGGCAAGGATCACGGGTGACACTAACAGGATTAAGGTCGAAACTAGTCACTATCACCACTGTCCGTGGTGCTGAAAAACCCAACGGCTCTATTTGATTCCTTGTTTGCAAGACCTACAGGCCAAGTGTATAAGGAAAAAGATACGCCAGAGTGCTAGCCGAAGGTGTGTGTGTTCTGCGTTATGATGGTGGTCCTTTTCTGGGCAGCTAGTGTGATAAATCGATGGCATCGCTATTGTGCCAGCCCGGGGCAATAGCAGCAAGTCCCAGTGGACAAGCTGAGTTCATTGTGTTCAAAGCGTGGGGTAAAAGGCAATTACAATGTTAATGTGTCGCAGCGGGGAGGTGAAATCCCGGCTACGGCGAAAAGACGAACGTCCCAGGTGATGGAGTGAGTGGAGTCACTCCGGTTTAAAAACAAACAGCGTCTGGGGAGCACAAGGAACCCAAAGACGAACGAAGCCACTTAGTCCGGAGAGAACAAGACCCGCAATCGAGCATAAACCACACGTGCACTGAGGATGAGAAAGTAGCTCCGTTATGAATGAAAGGGCATAAATAAACATTAATGATGAACGTGCAATAAACATATTCACATTGTATATGCATATTTGTATAATGAGATTTGGTTTAAACAATAGGCCTACAATTGATCTACAGAAAAAAGATCTGCATAAATGCTATATTCCTCGCCACGCAAATAGCGGCCGACCAGGGCTAATATAAACCACTTCTCCTGGTAGCCTCTTGGGGCCTCATAATAGGCCATTAAACAGTGGCATTAGAACCATAATGAAAAGGCTCTTAGCGTTTACCACCGCGACACCTGGATGCCTCTCTGGGGGAGAAGAGAAAGACGGTAGTTAATTTCCTGACAGAGACAGAAGCATATAAAAATGATATAAAATATAAAAAACATCGAACGTTTTTTCTGCAACTGAAAGCTGAATACCCACTGTTCAATCAGTTGCAATGTCTGTTTTTAGGCTGTTATTTATTAAGTCAAGATGCCTGGTAAAAGTTGTAGTATTTCCAATAAATACATTTTATTAATACTTTTTTTCCCCATAGTATGTGCATAGTATGTGTTTTTAATGGATGTTGGCACTGTGATTTGGCTTCATATTGGCTAATCAGCACGATAGTGTATTCACTGCCTACCTGGGATTGTGATGCTAATGTTAATGGATTCCAGAGAGAGAGAGAGAAAAGCTATCTCTGGATAAGCTAATTTCCCCACGCCGTGCGCGTTCCCCAGAGACCAAATGTCTTTTCAGGTTCCTTTATTAATTGAAGTGTTTGTTATTTTCTGGCTCGCTGATCTGTCTATGCGATCAGGCAGTTAGATCAGTCAAGGTCAGGGAAACGGACATTCAGAGGTTCAATCTAGCGGACTATTATTTTAAAGGTTTTGCCCGTATAAAAATAAGCCTTGAATGAATTGCTCGGATAATATGCAGCCTATATATTATGGTGTTAGACGCAGATATTGTTATGGACGTCGTATAACATTAACGGGGGTAACCCACTTTCGTAACATGGTCACATCTGACTTAAAAAATATATACAAGTAGCCTCGTGTGAATTCGTACATCTGCGAATATCAAATCCCCCGTTCCCTTGTAACCCAATTGTTTTAGGCAAAGAGTGGGGGAGCTCATGCGTTACCGGGTACTGCGCATGATCTGAAGGCTCAGGCTGTGTTATACCCAGCCTGTCTCCGGCGCACAGAGCAGTGTACCCCCACCCACACAAACACATACATTTCCATAATCACAGTAGTGACAATGAAGGTTCTCCAGTCTCCGCAGTCTATTGCAGAATGACGTCCGCTGTTGCAGAAGACAGCAGCCTCTATACACACTGACGCACTCAGTTTCTAATTTAAAATAAGCTTTAATGGCATTGGGTAATTATGTTTATAGTGCCAAGTGGAAAATATGCGCACCAAAAATCTAATAGAATGAAACAAATAATAATCAACTAAAGTGAAATAAACAACCTCAGATTCAATGAAAACGTAAAAAAGTAAAAGGTCTGCCTCTCTTTCACTCTATCATCAACTCTTCAAATATTGTGTTCGCGTATGAGCATCATCATTTTATTACGTTATAGCCTACTTGTCGCTACTGGCTATGATATAGGCCTAGGTTTGGTTGTGTTAAACTTCATCCTTATATAAGACAATTTTACAAACATATTTTATCTTCAGTTGCTCCCATTGAGCTAATTAATCATTCTATGATTCGGGAGGAGTGGGGGACATGAAGCCAAAACCTTGTGCCAGCTTAGCCAAGTGTGTAATGGGAAAACGGACTGAGCAGACAGCAGCAGAGCCTGAGGTGAAACAGAGATGGTGGGGGTGGGGGTGGGGGTGGGGGGGGAGGGTGTGGCAACGGAAAATTGATGTGAGGAATGAGCAAAATCACAATATTTGAGCAATTGAGTCACTCCACTATCACACTAAACATTGCTTCCGAAATATTTTTGCCTATGCCTGTCAAAAAATATGAGTGCTTAAAAACAATATAGCATACAAACGAATTGGTTCAGCTATACCTAACAATCGCTTATTGGCTATCTTCCCTTAATCTCTATTCTCAAGGTGACAACTATAGAATCCTCCAGGGATCTAGCATCTCAACCCGCCGTTGCCTTCGATGATCGGTGATAAACTGAGCAGTGATTAGCCTAGATAAAATCAATTTCACATCCATGCAATCCGCTGTGGTCGATTAATATTATCAGTAGGCTTACAACACTGGTATAAAAAATACAAAAACACACATATAAGAATTATTGCAAACCTACTGCAAAAATTATTGCAAACCTAAATTGACACTGATGAAGTGAAATCGAAATCATGATTTTATCAATATTAAAACAGAATGGCTGTACTGTGTTATACTGTAACTGTAACATAACTGCTGTGCGTATCTAAAGATCGTATGGCAGTGAGGAAATCTGTCTGACAGATAGACCCAGCAAAACCCCGTTCTTTCAGATTCACTTGCTCTCCATTTGTCCATCAACGTTTACTGATGAGTTTTGGGGGTTTGCACCTGCATATGGCCTGCAATCACGACGTCAATAGCACCACATTAATGTGGTCACGGAAAAGTGGGTCGCGCAGTCAACAAAATATTCAGGATGAATAGAGGACATGAGTGAGTGGACTGAAAGAACGACTGCCACTGGAAAGCTATTTTGTTTTATAATCAATCATTGAGATTTTCTTTTAGTGCTTGTGGGTAAGCAACGTCGTTTGACGATTTGTCTAATCCTATATTCTTCATAATAAAGTAATAATAAATCCTTAAAATAAATGTGCCCAAAATTACTAAAATGTATAGGCTACAATAAAAAATATCGTTCAAAAATATAGGATGATACCAAAACCGGGTCTTGCTGTGGGAATCGACCTCAAACGTAGCCCTTAACACCCTCTTTTCTCCAGTCACGGCTGTTCTTTTCATTTTACAACACATTCAATCAGACAGTCCTAAGTACAGATCAGAGAAGGTCTGGACCAACTGATAACGCTGCCTGTGATTAACCCCTTCACTTAGCCTACTCTGGGGGCGGCCGCTGCGTGTAGCCAATCTCTGACTTTTCAGAAAATACCGTTTTACGTTTGAATGTGCAATTTGTAAACCTGTTTTTCTCAGGTATTTTAGGGTAAACAAAGTAGGCTATATTTTAAACGATAGTTTTGTAAATTGAGATGGTACATTAATAGGCATATCTATATATTTGCAAATATGTTTTCCATAAACTGTTTCAACGTGTTTTATTATTTCGGTTAGATGTTTTTGTGTCGCCTATTTTTTTTAGATAGGCTACCTAATATATAGCCTACACGTACTGACTGTGAGGTAGGCTAAAATGCAAATCCAATAAATCATTCGAAATGTGAACGTGTTATAGTACGCTGCTGCAGGGATCGTTAAGTGTGGTTGTATTTTCGCAATCAAACTACAAAGATAGGCTAAAGCTCCCATGTTTTCTTTTAGCGCTCAACTCATCCTACCCGCAACGGCCGTTCGTTTGGTCATCCGGGTGGTCACTGGTTAACACAGCCACAGTTATAATGATAGCTAAACCCCTCTGATTTCTAATATTTCTCTTCTTAAAAGATGATTTTAAAAATAACCTCACCATATCCACACTGCAAACATTGTGCCTAAATCCTAAAAAAAAAATAGAACAAAAAATCCGTTTTTATGTTTTATGCTCCAATCCCGTCACCATAATCACTTCCATAACTAACGACTGGATTCCCCATGCCCAGAATATCCTAATTTGAGGTTCGTCAAAATATCCGAATGACAGCCACTCCCTCGAAAATCTGATTTCTGAGGATTTTTGTAAAACATGTATTTAAGACAGAATGTCTAATACCACCTGGTAAATGAAATATAAAACAAACACACGTTAATTTCAATATATTGTTCAGGATTTTCTCTGGATTGCAAAACAATGTATTTTATTGGGCTGATAAAATTATCCCATCCTAAGCATAGAGTCTGTGTCATGGTTTATCTCTTTATTTTGAAAGATAAAGAGTTAAAGCACTGGAAAGCAGCATCCATGCAAACGACCAGTGACGTGAGCAGGGAAAAGCTTTCGGGTGACAAAACGTAAACATCTAACTCCCATTTGCAGGCTTGTGCTGTACAGTGAATGAAGTAGCTTTGTCTCGCTACATATAAAAACCTTTTCCTCGCAAATAAACTTGTGCTTAATGTTCCTTCTGACACCTTTTTATTATGACCATGATAATTTTCTCATGATTATGTTTAATATTTTTATTATTAACATTAATATGATTGCTAGTATGAGTATTTTTGTATTGTTATGATTACCATTATCAAGACTACAAACTAGGCCTATCTATTGTTGTTAATTTTATAATACGTTATTTTAAAACTTTACTTTTAGATAATAAAAATCTATATCCATGTGTATACAGAAATATTTAGGCCTGTAATTTCTCCTTTTTAAACTAGGAAATCATATTAATTTAAAACAAATACTTTGCATTAAAAGCATTACTTCTCCAAATCGAAAGGTGAAAAAGTTGAAATTCTTTTTAAGGAGATATAGAAAAAATTATCTTGATGACGTTCTTTACATTCAATAGAAAACCTCCTATATAATCTGAAAATTCAGTATTTGCCTAAATTCGAAATTAATGATAGGCTTTGTCTAAAACCCCCAAATAAAATAGATTTTTAATGCACATAAAGGCCTAGGCGTACCAAGAAAAAGGGTGTTCTTAACGAATAAAAAAAGCATATAAATCAATAGCAAGACACATATTTCTCCTTCGACTGGCTTCGTGTAAATAAATTTCCGTTGTAATATTGATACTCTATTTTGAATCACAAAATATGAAGTTAAGCATTTTCTTCCAGAATAAGTCAAAAACATTTTCAAAGTCGATCCATGTTAATCCGTTAGGGACATCAACTATCGTTGTTACTGATGTTGCTCGCGTCCTCTGGTTCAAAATTAAAACTCATGTTCAAAATGAAACTCAAATGTAGACAAATTCAAATCAGGTAGCTATATAACCAGGTCCAAATAGATGATGGGTTTCTCCTTTCAGATTCAGCCTAGATCCTTTTATACGCAAAGTAATGCAAGACTCGAACCCTCAAGAATGTCATTGGATGTTTGGATAAAGTTCTGTAGAATATGGGGGTGGGGAGGAGACGGGGTACTGCAAGCACCTCCCCTAGAAATGCAGCAAATCTCTTCTATTTTCTTCTGTGGGGTGGCTGCGCGCGCTGGGGGCTGGATACGTGTTTCACGAAGCAGAGTCCTTGCATTGGCAGGCTGATGATGACACGTGTCTCCTCCTTGCCACCCCCAGGCTCAAGCGTACCGCATAGGCATCAGTAACAACCAGAGAAAACCAACTGTGGAAGCGCTGCCTCAACCATTAATATTAATAAACCAGGTAAGAATTATAAACTGCAACGCGCAATTTTACGTAATCCTCTGCGTAATAACCCTTTTTCGCTGAGAAAATTTTGCATCAAGTTTGGACATTTTCGAGCTAAAGGAGAGAGTGCGATAACAAGATGCAGAGACGGAGCGCCGATTTCTGAAGGTGACATGAACCTGGGGATGATCAAGAACAGTAGGCGTACTTTGATCAAAAAGTGGAGATAGCAACTGAAACAATAATCAAGGCTTTATAAAAACCACCGTCTGTACTGTAGTTAGATTAATGTGCGAAAACAGAGCTGCATTCTAAAGTTGTTGGCATTTTGTTGTATTTAAAAAAGCAGAAGTATAAGAAATCAGTCGCGACAGGCAAGACAGATAGAGAACGCAACAATGGCCCATTTAATCCGAAGCAAGTTTCAAAATAAACTATCAAATGCAGCCACCTCAGTGTCGAATAAATCTACCGCGAAGGTGAGCGGGATGATGGCCAGGATGGGCTTCCAGGCCGCCACAGACGAGGAGGGGCTGGGATTCGCCGCATGCGATGATTTGGATTACGACCACCGGCAAGGACTGCAGATGGATATCATGAAATCGGATGACATGAGTGGTGGAGACCTCGGAGAAGGGAGTGGGGAGGGCGGGATGGTTGGAGGAGATGACGGAATGTTGGCTGGGGACAGTCACTACCAGAGAGATGGCACTGGTCCCCCGACCTCTGGTTCTATAGCCTCAGGTCTGGGAGAAGAAGGAAAATCACCAAAAATTACCGCTTGGGAAGCGGGCTGGAACGTCACAAATGCAATTCAGGTAAATGTGCATTCAGGTAACCCGTTAAAACTTGGCGAGACTTGCAGCTGTCCTTTCACACTCTTTTTGTTGTTGATCAGTGTACTTTGCTGCCTGTAATTTACCAAGTGAATATATATATATATATATATATATATATATATATATATATATATATATATATATATATATATATGTGCCACATATTAGTCTTCAAATTATCTCTTCATGAACAAACAAATTGAGATTGTGGGAAAAATGTGAGGATGTCTATACTTTTATATTCCAGTTGTTTGTTATTTCAATAAAAATCCAGAGTCCAACTGAAGTACACACACACCAAATATAGTGTTTATGTTGAATACGTAGATTCCCTTCGGCATTTGAATATAATTTGTAAGGTTTGCGGGGGAAATTATGTGTTTTAGGATGTCATTGTCTGATATAGCCTAAAAAAATCGGTTAAAATATATTAAAATATTCGAATGGATAAGCATCACCGGATGAGCATCAAAGAGTTCCATTTGACAAAGTGACGCGTAACGAACCGGTGATGCAGTTTTACGCACGATCTTGTACTGGCTGCGTTTATCCGGAGCACTCAAGCAGCTGCCATACTATTCGAAAACATCTCCCCTTCAAATCGTCAGATGACCTTCTAAACAATCACCTCGACAAGGCCAAGAAAACATAGCCTAAGTTATTCTGCTCTGTTCTTTTCTCGATAGCCTACCATATACGCAAGTCTATCGTGCTTCAACATTGCCATACGCATATGCTATGGGTCTTGGTTTCTATGTTAAATAAACTACGATTATACAGCGTAGGGCTTCTTGGGCAGGTGTTGAGATGTTATAATGTATTCAAAAGTGTAAGCCTATGTGACAACAAACAAAAAGTGTAAAAGGCAAGTGCACTCCCGTCATGTGTTTACAAAGCTGTCAACCTGCAGTCACCTCTAAGTCAGTAGTTGTCTCTGTCACTCAATCGGTAAAGAAATAACTGATTTGGATTGGGCATGCTCACAACCAAATGAAATGTACATCCAGAAAAAACTATTGAATGAGAATCCTATATTTAGGTAATTTTGCCCAGCCATCTCCAACAAATTATCAACAACTTGCAGACTTCATTTTGTTAAATGTTGAATTGGCAATTAAGTGCACATAACTTCTCATCTCCGTGGTCTCTTGTGTTTTCAGGGGATGTTCGTTCTGGGTTTACCATACGCCATTCTCCACGGGGGCTACCTCGGACTGTTTCTGATTATTTTCGCCGCCGTGGTTTGTTGCTACACGGGGAAAATCCTAATTGCATGCCTGTACGAGGATGACGAAGACGGCCAACTGGTGCGTGTGAGGGACTCATACGTGGACATTGCCAACGCTTGTTGTCAGCCAAGGTTTCCATCTTTAGGTGGTCATATTGTGAATGTAGCCCAGATCATTGAGTTGGTGATGACGTGTATCTTGTACGTGGTAGTGAGCGGTAACCTGATGTACAACAGCTTCCCCACCCTCCCCATCTCACAGAAGTCTTGGGCCATCGTGGCCACTGCCGCCTTGCTGCCATGCGCTTTCCTCAAGAACCTCAAGTCCGTGTCTAAATTCAGCTTGCTGTGCACTATCGCACACTTCGTAATCAACATTCTGGTAATAGCCTACTGTCTATCAAGAGCGCGCGACTGGGCCTGGGACAAAGTCAAATTCTACATCGATGTAAAGAAGTTCCCAATTTCTATTGGAATCATCGTGTTCAGTTACACGTCTCAGATTTTCCTTCCTTCGCTGGAGGGGAACATGCAGAAGCCCAGCGAGTTCCACTGTATGATGAACTGGACCCATATCGCCGCGTGCGTCCTCAAAGGCCTGTTCGCTCTAGTGGCCTACCTTACCTGGGCGGATGCCACCAAGGAGGTCATCACCGACAACCTGCCGTCAACCATCAGGGCTGTTGTGAACCTTTTCTTAGTGGCAAAAGCCTTACTGTCATACCCATTGCCATTTTTCGCTGCAGTTGAAGTATTGGAAAAATCATTTTTCTGTGAACGAGAACGCACGTGGTTCCCAGATTGTTACGGAGGTGACGGACGTCTGAAATCCTGGGGCCTAACTCTCAGATGCAGCCTTGTTGTATTCACGTTGCTCATGGCCATTTATGTACCGCATTTTGCTCTTCTCATGGGTCTAACCGGGAGCTTGACGGGCGCGGGGCTGTGCTTTCTGCTTCCCAGCCTCTTCCACCTCAAGCTGCTATGGAGAAAGCTGCTATGGCACCACGTTTTCTTTGATGTCGCAATATTTGTAATAGGAGGTATATGCGCCATATCTGGTTTCATCCACTCAATGGAAGGACTCGTAGAAGCGTACAAATATGGTATAGAAGATTAGCAAAGCCAATCTGCCTGAAATAAATGTTATGATACATCGCCCTAAGTGAATAACTGATTTCTCCACAGGGCGCAGTCAGCGCTTACAGAATTCATGCGAAATAAATCCGCGTTCAGAATGCCGTCCTCACATTTGCTCTTCAAACATTTGCATTGTCACACACGCACACAAAACAAACCAACTGAATTTGCAAACGTTATGGAAAATGTAACTTTTAATGTATAAATATGAAAACAAATGCATATCCATATTTTTGTGGAGTGAAGGTTTACAGTAGTTTAATCGATCTAAACAAAATGAGCAGTGTGTCTTTTTATCTCTCGTTGGTGGTTTTCCAACCTTGAGAGCAATTGTATTTTACATTCAATTATGTGGTTTTGGACGATAGTTCGATGGCATAGTGACTAAATGGTATACACAGAATTGTGCGGTATATATGATGCCACTTCTTTTATGTGATTTGCAATATTTCATTGGGGACTAAATGTGATTATTAACGAACACATTGTTATGAGGACCTATTATGATGGCAACTAACTTAATGGCAATAAATAATAGGCTATCAACCAGACAAATCAACAGAATATACATCGTGGATGATGCTAACATAATTTGTTAATCAATAGACCAAGTAGAAATATCGCAAATATCTTTATTGATTTATTTAGAAGTAATTTGTATTCTCTCCGTGCGCTATATTGAAACATTATGAGTGAAACTCTGCCATTTTAACTATGCATTGAATGTATGATATACATACAGGTATTAAACACTCTGAAATTGTAAGATGAAAAAGAAAACCGTTAAAAATATACTAGATTAAGAAAATAGTGTTTTATTTATTTTAATGAATGAACATTAAAACAAATGTTTAGGCCTACACACATCTCACCGGTTGTGGGGACAACGTTAATTGACGCAATAATTATTTCTCGTAAGCGTAGGGCTGACGTTGGCCCAGAAGTCATTTGACCTATATTCGCTTCAAAGACAGGAAAAATACTGCCACGTCACTAACAATAACCAATCCCCATAGGATTCGGTAACTAAATTGGGAATTATTCCCTATTTAACATTATAAAGCATTTTCATTTCAGGCTATTAATGCAAGAACATTTCTAAATTAGTCGAGGTCTGGAATTAAGGGTCTGAATCCTATAAGTGTGAAGAGATCATAAAAAGAAGAAATGCGCGTAAAGACATTTTCATTCTGTGCAATCCAACGGGTCCTGTGGAAATGTTATAAACCCGTATGTGTAGTGTTGTTGTGGTTTCAAAAAGATGGAATGTATATCTCAAAAATCGTTATCATATATCGTGAAAATGACTATTAAAGATTAAATAAATAAGTGAAATTATATTGTATAAATGTCTGTGGTTTTATGTGTTGAAAACGAAAACCGTGAACAACATGTATTTTTTTCTCTATAAATAGAATAAAAATGGAGCAAAAAATGTGACTGATAGCCTACTTTCAGACATTTTTGGCGATATTCTATTATTAATACTGAAAATGCATGATTAGCCTATGTTCAACGAGTTTCATTAGTATTATTCCTGTGTCATAGGCAGTGGAAATTACTGGATTATGCAATAACAATTGAGACCTAAAACGAATTGCTTGAATTTATTTGTGTGTGTGTGTGTGTTTGAGCAAAAAAGAATAAGAGAGAGAGAGAGAAGTGGGCGGAGTAATCTGCACGGAGAACCAAGGCTGGTGCTCAAGACACGTTCCATAACTGTTATCATTGGTATTGCACTTTTTGGAAAATCATTGTCTGAATGACTGTTACATGCGCAATTTCCGCAAGGCTATTGCTTGGAATTATCTAACCTATACATCGAAATGTAAAATAAGATACAAAAATGCGCACGCCAATACAATATTTGAGGTTAAGTACAGCTTGTAGGTCTTGTCCCCTTTGGTTGCATGTACAGTATACATTAAGTGAACATACGCTTTAGGCTAACATACAGCATATGCTGTTTTTCTTGACTTTTGCTGTAAGCACCTGCCATAGTCCTATCTGTTAATGATGTGGATTTAACAGGTAAAAAACAACATCTGGACCGTTGTGTACTAGGTTAAAATGGCTAAACAGTTAATCTCTGTATGTTTTTTAATCTGTTTCAACATTTTTGTTAGTAAGCTTATGGCTGAAGGCCAATAAAATTGCATTCTGGGGAAAAGGCCTACAGACGTTTTTATAAGTGTTAAAAGTAATCAAGTCTAAAGATAAGATTACAAAATGAAAACAATTTTGCTATGTGATCTACACTAGGATGGACTTGGAGTTTATAAGTGAGAATTGTGATTATATTCCCACAATATCTATTAACCAAAGAAAAGTGCATTTTGTACACACAAAACTTGAAACAAAACGTCACTCAAGCAGGCCTCTCATTAAACCTGATTGTCTTGAATCAGTATAGTTGTAAATGTATTTGTTGGGGTACATGTTTCAGTTTAGATTATATAATTTAATTTGAGACTAATCATGTACATATTGGTGTCCCAATTTTTGATTAGTCAGGTGTTTTTCATCACATCGTTTGTGCAGGCATAAGAAAGTTGTCCATTATTATAGGCTTTGTGTTTTCCGTTGGAGTATGTTATTGGTGTCTGTTAGGGAAACCATTATGAGGCTGAAAAAAATCAAAAGCCCCAAAAATCAGTTTAAGCTCTCATTTATAACAAAGAAAGCACTGGTAAGCTCAACAATCGCAAACATCTTGGCAGACCAAGGAAGATCTTTACGGTTGATGACCAAAGCATGCGTTCCATAATATAAAATAAAGAACAGAACTGTCTGATGGATCAGGAACAATTCATAAAAGGTAGGCATTTGCCAGCCACTACCATCCAAAGAAAACCAGCTACAGAAGCTACACTGCAAGATTCAAACCACTAGTTTGTTTTAAAAACAAGATGGAGAGGTTACAGGACCAAAAACTGCCTGCAGCATTTTGGATAAAGACAGATGGGACAAAGATGAACATGTACCAAACTAAGGGCAATATTAAAGTGCAGAAAAAAAGTTGTTTTCAGCATACCCCTTCATCTGTGAAATAGGTTGAAAGAAGTAAATGTCTCTGGTATGTATGGCTACACTGAAACTGTCTCACTTGTCTTTCTTCATGACTTAACTTTCTTAATTTAACTGTGGATGGATCCTTTAACCAAAAAGCAGATTAAAAATATAGCAGCATGCAGCAATTAAGGGGTCCAAGCTACAAGAATGCCATAAAAGGATAGGCCTTGTAGGATTGATAGGTCTTATAGGCCTGGTTATCTGTTTGTGTTCAGGAGTAATAAACATCTGAAGTGTTTTTGTTGTATTGCACCCCCATATGGCCAATTGGCACCACACACTGCACACGTCCTCATCTTGGCATACCAATGATACATACCCAATTTAGTGTGAATCGGATGTACATCGGACAAAATAATAAATTGGCAAATAATAATATTGAATTTAAAATTATCCTTTTAGTCTATAAAGCTATTAATGGCTTTATAGACTAAAAGGATAATTTTAAAGTCAATTCATGGAAGGACAGGAAGCCAATGAAGGTCAGCAAGAGAGGTGTGATGAGGCCAGATTTATTTGGTTGTCCAAGGATCCTTGCAGCACTGTTTAAAATGAGCTGTTTTTATTAATTGAATTTGCTGGCAGGGCCCCTAGTACTGCATTCCCATAATCAATTCTGGAGAAAACAAATAAATGGATAAGCATTTCTGCATCAGAAAAGGTGAGAGAAGGTCTTAGGCGAGAGATGTTCTTAAGGTGAAAAAATGACGTTTTACAGACATGACTAATGTGAGCCTTAAAAGAGAGAGTAGGGTCAAATATCACACCCAGATTAGTGATGACTGAGGAGAGGGCCATCAATGGCAGGAGTTGGTGATTTGCTGTTGGGTGCCTATGCCTATAAGCATTGCCTCTGTCTTGTTGCAATGGACTTGGAGGAAGTTGTTCTGCATCCAACATTTTAGCTCATCCAGTCAGTTGGATAGTGTTGACCTGGCAGATGTTGTGTCAGGTTTGGTTTTAATGTACACCTCTGTGTCATCTGTGTAGCAGTGGAATTGAACACTGTGATGTCTGAAGATCTGGCGAAGTGGGAGCATGTATAGCAGGAAGAGAATAGGTCCTAGCACTGACCCTTGTGGGACACCACAGGTTAATGTGAACTCCTCTGATCTTGCCTCACCAAGAGAATCATACTGCTTGCGGTTAAAGAGGTAAGAGGTGAACCAGTTTAAGGCAGTCCCAGAGATGGCAGTGTGCTCTCTTAGAGTAGAATGGTGTGATCTACCGTGTCAAAAGCAGCACTGAGGTCCAGAAGAATCAGAATGGAGGGAGATCCTGTACCTGCAGCCATGAGCAGATCATTAACAACCTTCACCAATGCTGTCTCCGTACTATGCATTGGCATGAAGCCAGACTGGAATACCTCATGAAGCTGGTTAGCACTTAGGTTTGAATGAAGTTGAGTTTGCAGTATGGATGTCAATCAACCCAGACTGGAACCAAAGGAAGCTCCAAAGAAGACCTATTTTTCTAGAGGAGCTAAGCAGGGCACTGGTGACATCGTACATGCAGAGACACTATGTGCACAGGTCCCCAGCTTCTCTAGCCATAATGAGGAGGATGGTGAAGGCTCCTACTGTCCCACCTGCATGACCCACACAACCACAACCTCTAGTACAGTTATGTACAGTTTTTATGTATGTGTTTTTATTGCTTTTAAAACCCCAATAATGTCCCTGGTCAATTTGACCCCAACAGTACCAAAGGGTCCAAAAAGTCAACACCACACAAGGGTTAATATGATTTCCAACACAATAGTAGGTGTCACCAGCGCAAAGTCACTTGACAGGATTTTACAATGACAAGAATGTTTAAGGTGTTACTCAATGTGCTGTTACATAGGTTAACAATGTCACAACCCTAGGGTCAGAGACACCAAACTCATGTACATCCAGGTCTGATGTCGAGACTTCACCAGTGATGCTGAGGTCAAGTGTATGTCCACGATTGTGTGTGGGGACACTGACATGCTGAATCAGGTTAAGATAGTACGGCAGGTTCAGGATGTCCGTGGCAAAGCAATGTTTTGTTGAATCAACGTGAATGTTGAAATCACCAAGGACAACAACAATGGATAGAATTGGACACAGAAATGTGATCAGCTCAGAAAAATAAATTAGGTTTCATTTGATTTAGGAGGGCGAAAGGTTTAACTGTGAAAGTCTTCAGTTTAAAAGCAATGCACTCAAATGATAAGCCAGTTGGGACAGGCAACATTTTCAGCTCAAATCAATCTTTGTGGAAAACAGCCAGACCACCACACCTGCCATGGACACGGGCCTTTTCCAGATAGTCATAACCAGGTGGACATGTTACATTCAGAAGGTAAGAAACATATTTTCTGTGCCATGTTTCTGTCCAGCGAAAAAGTCATAGGTAATTGTCTTTGATAAACTCTTGTAATAATAGAGTTTTGTTTGTTAGAGACTGCACTTTAAACAGTGTCAGGCTTAAAGGGGCCTCATTTAGAGATGGACATGTTTAACTTGCTCAAGACAGTCACATTCTACATTGTGTAGAGTTGGTAGAGTTGAAAAAGAGGCCAATGTACAGAACTTTGTGGACAGTGTTGTTTCTTGAATTTGTTCCTACCACAGTCCTTCCTCCATGTTCCTCCATCTAAAGGATTCCAAGTTGCACAAGTTCTTATTTTGGCTCCCTATGAACAGATTGTTTAATCCTCTTAAAGCAATGAAGATATGCTCTCAGGTAGATTTGAATGTCCTTCATTTCAGTCCTTTGTAGATCTGCAAATAATAGGGGAAACTTCAGTGTAGATTTTCAAAACAAATATTCAAAAGCATCTAATGAGCTGATTGCAGAAAATTACAATTTTAGTTACATTTGTTTGGTTGAAAGAAAAAAAATATTAGATACAACTGCACATACAACTGCACAAAATGCACATGAAAAAATACATAAATCACATAAATAATGATTAGCCATACATAAAATGCACATAGAAAATACACAGATAATAAGGCCTACATAAAAAGGCAATCATTTATTTGGGAAAGCAATTAATTAATGACTTTGGACTTGTGAATTTGTTCTAGGCAAGATGATGTTTATCTTCATCTTTATGTTTTTTTTTATCAACTTGTCCAGTTTTATTCCTACTCTGTAAAGTTGCCTTTTCATATAACCGAAAAATCTACTGTGCATCACCTCCAGAAAATTCAGGGTCTCACAAAGTCTCAATACATTAGTTGTGGTAGAAGAGGATAGTTATACTACATCTAGACTACATCAACATCTTCATGTCACTGGATCAGAACTCTAACCACAAGCCTATCTCCACCATAGGAGATTTATTGGTTTAAAGACTCTTCCCTTTTGAACCTGTAATGTGAACATTCAAAATGTTTTACATTTTTGCTTTATATTTTTGTTGTTCTTGTATTTTAGAAATTTTTACTATTCCTGGATAAAACATGAAAAGAACAAGCAGCACAAATCATCCAGAGACTATCCATACAACAAATGTATTTGATAAATGCAAATATATAAATATACTTTTGCCCGATCAAAACAACAGCCACTATTTAAGACACGGCTGGTCATCTTGAACACCTACTAAAGGACTGATTCAGTTATCTTATCAAGTGTAAGTATGAACTTCATCCAAGTTATAGTTGTACTGTTTTCATTAACTGGAATCAAGTTATTAGGCACCACATAATTTCCATTGTTCTACTTTCATGTGTTTCAGATTTAGGTTGTGAACAACAAGCTATTATCAGTCCCAGTCTTCGTCACTGTGGAGTTTTTTCGCTTCCTGGGCACCATCATTGCCGAGGACCTCAAGTGTGAGCTGAACAACAGCTCCCTCACCAAGAATGCTCAACAGAGGGTGTACTAACTGCAGCAGCTCAAGAAGAACAATATACCAAATCCAATGGCGGTGCACTTCTACACTGACATCATATCTACACCCTATCCACACCACCTCCATCACCATCTGGTACGCTGCTGCTGCCACTGCCAAGGATAAGGGCATACTACAGTGTATCATTCGCTCTGCTGAGAAAGTGATTTGCTGCAACTTGCCATCCCTCCAAGACCTGCACGCTTCCAGAGCCTTGAGGCGGGCAAGAAAGATTGTGGCTGACCCCTCCCACCCTGGGTATAAACTCTTTGAACCACTGCCCTCCAGCAGGAGGCTGAGGTCCATCAGGACCAAAACCTCACGGCACAAGAACAATCTCTCCCTGACTGCAGCTGGCCTCATCAACAAGGCCTGAGTCCCTCACTGACACTGATTGTGTAACGTCTGCTCTGTGTGGCACAGCTGCTCCCCTTCCTCTCTGGCGCTCCACCTCTCCGGTGTACTAACCACTGGCAGGAGAGTGATGGCAGCAGTGCATGGCGAGGACGCACCTGTTTCCAATCACTGTTTAGTTGGGTATATATTCTGTTGTTCCTTTCCTGCACCTTATGATTATTATTGTTTGTCAATTGCTGTGTTATTGCTGTTTAGCCTTTCTAAAGGAAAGACTAGAACTGCCATCGCTCGTTTTTTCCTTTTTGCCTCACCTTTACGCACTAGCTACACTCGCACAATCACATCAATAATCCGTCCACCCCGAGGCACTTTTTCTTTGCGTTCTTTTTTGGATTCTTCCGTTTGTTTTTTCCCATTTCTTTTATCCTCCACACCACTCATCCCGGGATGAGCCAGGGTGGGCATGGTGGAGAGTCTGGGCTCCCTGGATGGGCTCCGGAGCTAGAGGATAGACTCTGTGCCATGGTGGGACAGATCGCCGGGTTAGTAACAGATTTCACCAAGATATCGCACAAGGTAGCACGATTGGGTGGAGCCCTGTTGAGCCTGCCGGGGCAGCAGCGCCTCCTCCGGTCGACTGTGTGGAGTCTAGTCGTGTCCAGAAGAGGTAACTATGGAGAGCCCTGTCTGATAACTGTGATGGCAATCCGGAGGGTTGTGGTGGTTTCCCAGGATAATGTCGCAGTTCCAAGCCGTTTTTGACCCCCCGCAGAGGGTGAATGGCTTCTGCACCTGAGGCAGGGCAAAAGGGGTGGAGGGTGACAGCATCCAGCTGGTGGAACGAGCTGGCTCTGAGGACCGCTTTCCGCAATGGTTTGCGGACTGAGGTCCAGATGGAGCTGGCATGCAAAAGCAGTTCCATGTTGCTGGACACCTTCATCGCCCGGGCGATTGCCATTGATGGGCAGCTCTGAGACTGTGACTGCCTGGTGTGCTGTTCCCATCTTCAACCCTCTAGGATGGAGCCAGAGCCTGTGCCCATGGAGTTGGGGATCACCAGGTTCCCTGTGGAGGAGAGAGAACGTCAGAGTTGTCAGGGGCTGTGCCTGTTCTGCGGGGAAAAGCGGCATTTCCGCAAGGAGTGTTCCTTGGCCCAGACATGGAGCAGGAATGGGGTGAGTACCCAAACAGTGCAATCGGGCACAGTAGTTGCCTTACCTTTGTGCAACATTGCCAGCCCTTTCTATTGTCCGATTGTACTGTCTGGTGGTTTTCTCTGTCACCCCACTACAGCTCTCCTGGAATACTGTAGAACTTCAGTGTCTTGGGAATTCGAAAGTCTCTGCTGCTTTTATTAGTGGTGGGGTGTCCTTTAGAACAGGGACTTTGTGTCTGCTAGCAATTAGTCCTGGCTACTTTTCTTAGTAATGAGGCATTAGAACTCGGACTCTGGTCCTGGTAGTAAAAGTCCCTGCTACTTTTCTTAGTAGTGGGGCATTAGAACCCAGACTCTGGTCCTGGTAGTAAAAGTCCTTGCTGCTTTTCTGCGCAGTGGGGCGTTAGAACCTGGACTCTGGTCCTGGTAAGAGATGCGTTATAGATTTGTTTTAAATGTGACAGATACCGTACCATAATACTGACCCCATATAAATGGTTCAATTTTATTTTTATTCTGATTGAGAGATTTACAATTGCATTTACACAGTGTTCTAACCCTTTTGTGTCTGTGCGCATTAACCATAACGTTGTGTGGAGACAATAACTCTAAGGTCTGGTAAGTTCACCTAATGAATGCTGTAATAAAATTGTTGCACAGATTATACTTACGAGTTTATCTGACAAGTATAGAAAAATAATGGCACTGGACGAATTCAAACCTGTTTGGGGTGTGGCCCTGCAGTGTAAATGGCTTAATGAGGAAATACAGTCAGATTAATTGAAACGCAAAAATGGTTCGTACCTATGCACTCTATTGGCATATGAATATCAAGGTGTGATTGTGGGGAAACACGTCAAATATGCTGACGTGTATGTAACAATGGATAATATGAGTTCAGACACTGATTGCTTGTGGAATGATAGCTTTGATTTGTTTAGTTCTGTATTTGATCATTTTGACTTAAAGTCTGGGCTGGATAAAATGAAAAGTCTCTATTAATGACCATAATCTGCAATGTGCTTCCAACCTGCCACCCTTTCCAACATATCTGGTTAGTCCCTGTTAACCCTCGCTGTTCCTAGTCTTAGCATTTTTGTTATGGATTTAAATTGGTTGTCTGATTACAATCTGTCTTTATACCTCCATTTCAGGTGGCCTGTCTATGTTATACATTTCTGTAGCCTACCACTCCCTCATTGTTATAAGTTGATGCTCTTTTATGAATCTGTTGAAATACAACCATCGTTCTATCCCTGAGTTTCCTGATTTTGCCAAAACCACTGAATGGTCTCCGGTGATGGAGGACTCATTTACTCTCCTGAAAACCACCTTAGCCTGGTTCCCAGCCCTCAAGCATCTTGAAAAGATTTTCATACAGGGACCCAACTTAACTTGCGTGGATCCAAGCAAACGGAACTATGGGAACTTTTGACTATTCTTTCTCTGTCCCTTCCTGTGCCATGGACCCACTACCCTGTCTTTGGGCCATGGACTATGTGAATGATTGTAAGAAGCCGAACCTATCACGGGCTACCATTGTCCACCTCAATACCCCGCATCGGTGTCTACCTCTCCTTGGTTAGTCAAGAAAAGGTATATGAAAAGAATATACAGCTTTGGAAAAAAATGTAGAGACCACTGCACCTTTTTCTTTCCTTTCCAAAAAAGTTGAAAAGGAAAGTTTTGAGTGAGGAACAGAAGCGTTCAGCTCATTTGCAGTGGTCTCTTAATTTTAACCCTTCTGTTCCTCACTCAAAACCTTCCTTTTCGACTTTTTTGGAAAGGAAAGAAAAAGGTGCAGTGGTCTCTTAATTTTTTCCGGAGCTGTATAATTTTGATTAAATGTGACATTTTGTTATGTTTGTTGGTCAATTTTATTCATGAGTTTGAAATGGACTGACAATAGGACAGTTAAGGTGTTAGTGATTGTTTAGAATTGATACATGTAGCTTAATGCTCTGATTAGATGTGAATAAGTAATAGTGTTTAAACTAAGCTACATTATGGGAACATACTATGGGCGTAGTAGAAATACTAAATTATAGTAAAAGTCATAAAACAATTCATAGATATTATCTATGAAACAATTCATAGATAAAAGTCATAAAACAATTCAAGACAGCCCTAACTCTGTAACGGAAAAAAGTGAACCATATCAAGTAAACGAATGTTACATAAGAAATAGAAATGCACTAAATATCGTATCTCATTAATACGATACTAATGTTTGGGAAGGACCTGATCAATCCTTCACAAATGTTTGGTGATATTTGATGACATCTTTTGAAAATTGAAAATGTGATTATGGAATTAATTCAATTTGGTCTCATCTAGAAAGAAGGGAATATAAATACAGATATCGCTCATCTAATTCCAGCTCCAATGGGGCGGTCCGCGACGGACATACCTCATTATACCGCGGCATGTTATGGTGCCATGCGGCATGGACAAAAACATAAAATAAAAAAATAAGAATGGCCACCAGGGGGCATCAGGAGATTGAACTTCGGATGGTGTGTCACTCTTTGCATTGTGGGATTGTTGACGTGCTGTAAGCTGCTTGCTGTTACCTACCTGGCCACCTGCAAAACCATTTTGAATTTACTTTATACAAACTAAGTGGTTAAATTCTATTTTAGGAGTTTACCAATGTAATATTTTTATCTATTGACTTTTTACCCAACTTTTCTACACTGGGACTCTATTTGGACATAATAAACGGAGCTACTCGCCCTTGAACACCCGAAGCTAAGTACCATTATGCCTTATCATTGTAGTTGATGTAATTTCAACACGGAGGAGAAATATCGTCTTCAGGTAAAGAGAGCAGAGTAAGAGGCTTGGCTTCAGATGCAAATGTCAGGCAAGGATTATGTTTAGTGTAGAAATGGAAAAAACAGCGTCTGTGCCACCAGGAAGAAACGATAGTGTTGATTGCCCCCCGGCACAGCTTCTTCAGCCGGGCAAGAACTTTCTCTTAGTCACTGGGAAGAAATGCCGTCGACCAGTTAAACCTGGGTCATTGCTAGAGCCGACAGAGATTTTCAACAGGTTTTCCCCACTGGAGTCGGAGTCAAGGCCTGAGCTGTCTTCGGAGGGGAATGATAGGCAGCATTTTCTACTGGTGGCCCCGGAAAAAACGAAAACTTTAGTCATCGGTGATTCTATTACTCGCAGTATTAGACAAAAGAATCAGCCGGCGATCATACACTGATCACCAGGGTGCAGAGCCACAAATCTGGGGTTTGTGCTAGCGAAGTCTAAAACTGGCAAGTATAGAGAGTATAGAGACATTGTTATTCACGTTGGCACCAACGAAGTTGGGATGAAACAGTCAGAGGTTACAAAGCAGAACATAGCATCAGCATGTAAATTAGCTAGAAAGGTGTGTCAGTATCAAGTAATTGTCTCTGGCCCCCTCCCAGCTAAGGGTAATGATGTGCTCTACAGCAGACTCGCGCAACTCAATCGCTGGCTGAAAATCAGTTCTGGAGTTCTGCCCCTCACAGGAGGTAGAGTCTGTAGATAACTGGCTCTCTTTTTGGGACTCCCAGAAATAGGGCCAAGCCTGACCTGCTGAAGAGCGACGGACTCCATCCTAGCTGGAGTGGTGCTCTTCTTTTATCTAGGAACATAGACAGGAGTCTCACTCCTATAGCCTCACCATGAGATAGGGTGCAGGCTGTTAGTCAGCCTGCTAGCATAGTGGAGTCTGTCGATAGCATAGCGAGAGTAGTTAGTATAATTTTGTCTATTGCAAGTGTGACTCGTTCCAGGCTGAGAAAATTTAAAAAAGGTAGTGCTAACAATAGCGACCTTGTTAAGATAAAGCCTTCCTCCACCTCGGTCACAAATAAAAATTACTGTATTACCACGCATCTCAAAATGGGACTCCTTACTGTTCGATCCCTTTCTCCAAAGGCAATTGTAGTAAATTAATTAATCACTGATCATAAACTAGATGTTATTTGCTTGTGTGAAACATGGCTAAAGCCTGATGAATTTCAACCCTAAATGAGGCCTCTCCTCCTGGCTACACCAGTGATCATATCCACCCGCGTGTCCTGAAAAGGGGGGGGGGTGTTGCTAATATTAATGACAGTAAATATAAATTTACACTTAAACACATCACTGGTTTTCATTCTTTTGAAGTTTTACTCATGAAAGCTTACCAGGCTGATAAATCATTCCTCAGTGAGTTACACAATGTTCCTCAGTGAGTTTTCTGAATTCTTGTCTAACCTTGTAGTCACGGCAGATAGGATTCTAATTTTTGGCGATTTCAATATTCACATAGAAAAGTCCAATGACCCTATTCAAAAAGCTTTTGAAGCCAAAATTGACTCAATGGGTTTTGTCCATTATGTCTCAGGTCCAGTGCACTGCCACAATCATACCTTAGATTTACAGCTCTGGAAAAAATTAAGAGACCACTGCACCTTTTTCTTTATTTTCCAAAAACGTCAAAAAGGAAGGTTTTGAGTGAGGAACAGATGGGTTAAAATTAAGAGACCACTGCAAATTGAACGCTTCTGTTCCAAAAATTTCCTTTTCAACTTTTATGGAAAGGAAAGAAAAAGGTGCAGTGGTCTCTTAATATTTTCCGGAGCTGTAGTCCAGTCACAAGAAATAGATATTGTAGATCTAATAATTTTTCCCCATAATCCTGGAATATCAGATCACTGTCTTATTACATTTACCGTTAAAACAAGAAACCCACTTGCACCTGTTATGTAAATTCTTGAACTGATGTATACTTAAATCTATAAATGAGTTGCTAGTTAAAAGTACTGAGTCCCAATGTTTAGATAAGAAAAGGAATGTAGGAGAGGGGGATCTGGTAATTGTTTATGGTTATCATTGAATGGTATCAGTATATCATTGGGTTATTCATCAATCTGTCTATCTGTTTAAACCATCAGTGTATCTGTTCTTTGTCCCGTTGGTGTGTGTCCCTTCTGAGTTGAATAGATCACCTACAGTGTCCTTAGGTCCTTGGGATAAGGTGGTGGGGACAGCCCACCCTTTGGGTATTACCTATGTATTGTTGACAGCTGGGCAGTATCTTACCATACCCCTTTTAAGTGTAATAAATAATGAATGTTCATGTATTTTCCTCAGAGATTCCTCACAGGCCTATTATGATAGGCTTAGGACGCATCTCTCTATTTGCAAATATATAATAAACTGCCAATTGTGCCAAGAGAATTTTGTCTCTGTAGTTAATTCCATTAAGAGTTCCTATTGATGGAATTACCATCACACTTTGGGGGCTCGTCCGGGATTTCTAAACCTGATATCTCCAACTCATATCCTAGCGGGTCAACTGTGCATGGCCAGAGACTGGGTCTCTGGAGGCTGAATCCTCCCCCGATCGTGGGCTAGCTACGAAAGGGGTGAGAATCAGGGCACCCGGCTGAAGTGAGTTTTTGGGATTGACTCCCGATACCCGGAGTCAAATTTTGAACTATGCGGGTCAAGAAAAGATTTGAAAGGGGAGAAAAGAATACACCAGATACGTAACTTCTGTTGGCCCAGCCGGTGTTTACAGCGGCTAAGACTACAGATGACTACAGACCCGGGGTTGAGGAAGAGACTATGCTAACCGCTACGTTTATGATGGCTACTACTGGACATTGGGTTTGAGGAGATACCCGTGGAAATCAAGACGACGGCTGTTTTAGATGTAGTGTTCCCGCGAGAATAGAGACAGTTCCGGCTACCACACTGGTATCACCGTGAATAACCCATCAGGAGCACGCAGGAACGCTAACCGCCTGGGGGAGGGGTGCCGATGGACAGAGGAGATGGACCAAAGAACATCAACCGGTGAAATATTTCCTTGACATAACCCTGGTTTTCTCTAACATATTTAGGAGTGAATTTTTTATAGGGTATTTCAGTTATAGCTACTGTATTTAAGAAAATGCCATTGTTGTTCCATGTCCTGATAGCACTGGTAACACTCCCATGCGGTCAACCTATTGCAGGGAGATTCGTGCAGGATTTTAAACAGTTCTCTATTGGTGGAATTGGTTTCTGTGCTACAGTCTTTGCGAAATGCGAGAACAGTGTCTTGTTTGTTTTTTGCAAGCTTGATGTCCACCAATTTTAGAGGCTGTAGGATGGAGTAGAGATTGTTCCTGTAAAAAGCCAAAGTTGTTGGACAACTTTTGGTTTGGTGATTAGTAGAGTTAATGAAGCTGTATATGCGCCCTCACTGATTGTCCTTGACCTGTATATGATCATGACCCAAGTCCCGGGCATTGGTGAATATCTTGTTGTGGTCGACCTAGTAAATGCATTTTCCCTTTTGGTATTCCCTGTGCACGAGGGTTCCGATTGGCTGCATTTTGTATTCTTTGGTGAAATGTTTGGTCTCATTCACCGAGATTGTTGTTACCCTGGACGTTTTTTTTTATATTGCCAGGGTTTGTTTTGATTTGTTTGGTGTACACTTGAGCTGAACGGCATCCACTGCGTTGGTGATGTGTTTCTGTCGCGAGGGCCACTCCGTTGGCCTTTGTCAAAGGGCCGACTCCACAGGATTGTCATTGGCTATCCCATGTTGTGCTGTTAGCTGGCACACGTGGAGATATTCGTCTGATAAATTAGGATTCTATACAATAATAATGTCCTAAATGTAATCCGAGTGATAAATTAGAAATGTGTACAATGATGATTTCCTAATTTGCTAGAATATCGTCTCATGGTTTTCTTACAAACGGTTAAAATATTGTGTTTTCTCTCTCCTTTTATTATGTAGTAGAATGAAGAATCCACGTAGTGATAGTCTTCAATGTTAAGAAAACACGCTGTGTCCCATGAGGACTGAATTTGTGTCCAATATAGTCACTGCCTGCAAAAGAGGGTGAAATAGCCAAGGCCCGTTTATTCCCCATGGAAAAATTAGATGTCCTATTTTAAATATTGAATTGGGTTTGGTTAAATAATGTAGTTTCTCTTTGTTTGTATTTACAATGATAACTGGAATAATACTTGTGTTTTAAATCTGATGCCTGATACTCATTAATGGAGTTTAAATTCTAAAATGGTAAACTGACAAATGGACAAATGGGGTAGATTGATGTGACAGTGTTTAGAGGTCTAGATTAAGCGTCCTTGGGAGTACTCACTGATTGTACCTTGGTTTTAGTGACATCATGCATCTGTTTTCTGTTGCCATCGCCTTTCTTGAGAATTATTTTTCTTACTTTCCACCCTACTGTTACTGTGTTGATAAGACAAGTACATTTTTACAAATCGCAACAATATTGGATGGGTAGGACAATAACTCTGAACCTTCAGTTAACGTAGGATATCGGCTAAGTTGAAAGCATGACATCTCTTACTACAGATAGTTTGGGGCCTGTCAGATATAATGTGTGGAAGCTTAAGTTTCATGAACATTTTAAATAACCCATTTAGCCTTTATTTATGGCCTACCAGAAGTGGGTAAATTCCTGGGCTCCAGGAAGGGGGGCAGACCCCCTGGGATGTCCCCTACCAACCTTTCCCATTAAATCAAAGTAGCCTATTACTAAGGGTTATATTTGAGTGTTCAGACTGGTCTCACCTCTGGTACTTTCCCCAACATGAGTATATTTAGTTTTGGGATAATCAAACATTGAGTGAAGGCTAAATATATTTTCCTCTCATTGAAATTCCTGGTTTCGTGACCACCTGAGACTTAGTCATCCCCCATTGTTGATGATAAAACAATCTTGATGTCAATAGAACCACGGACGTGGTCGAAATATGCATTTGGGTTTGGCTGATCGCCACTATTTAAAATAAAAATAAAATAGAAATGCATCAAATTTGGAGAAGTTCCCTAAACTTTAGGAGGTTAATGAGGACATTATGTTTGTGTTGTCACAAAGTAGTTTGGCCATTGCCTGTGAAAATGCTAATTTGAGAGTTGTTTCACTGTGTAAGACAACTTTGTCAATAGGATATATGGGTATATATGCGTACTTCCTTCACACAACGACCATGTGGTACATACAGTCATGTGAAAAAATTAGGACACCCTATGAAAACGTGTTTTTTAACATATTTAGACAAATGGATATTTAATATCAATTTTAACAATACTGAGGGATTCAAGTAATATAACTAAACAAGTAAAACTGAAGAAAATACTTTTTAAAACTTTCTGTACAATGTAATAAAATAAACATGCAATTTCTGGTGAGGAATAAATTAGGACACCCCCACATTTTGTCCCACTTAAAATGGCTGAAATCACACACAGGTGTATCACATCAGGTGCACATGATTAGAACATTTTTACTCAGCATTTTGAAGGAGGCTTGCCCTATTTAAACCTCAGACATTCAGTTTGGTGTGCTCCTGACTGTTGACGTGAGAGTGAACACCATGGTGAGATCGAAAGACCTGTCTGAGGCCTTCAGAAAGAAGATTGTTGCAGCTTATGAGTCTGGTAAGGGATTTAAAAAGATCTCAAATGAGTTTGAAATCAGCCATTCCACTGTCCGGAAAATAGTGTACAAGTGGAGGACATTCAAAACAACTGCCAACATGCCCAGATCTGGCCGTCCAAGCAAGTTCACCCCAAGAGCAGACCGCAAGATGCTAAAAGAAGTCTCCAAAACCCCTAAAATGTCATCACGGGACCTACAGCAGGCTCTGGCGACTGTTGATGTGAAAGTGCATGCCTCTACAATCAGAAAGAGACTGCACAAGTTTAATCTTCAGGGGAGGTGTGCAAGGAGGAAACCTTTACTCTCCAAGAGAAACACTAAGGCCAGACTGAAGTTTGCCAGAGAGAACGTAGTCAAAGAACAGGACTTCTGGAATAATGTTCTTTGGACAGATGAGTCTAAAATTGAATTATTTGGACACCAGAACAGAGGACATGTTTGGCACACACCAAATACAGCGTTCCAGGAAAAGAACCTCATACCAACTGTGAAGCATGGAGGTGGAAGTGTCATGGTTTGGGGATGCTTTGCTGCAGCAGGACCTGGCCAGCTCACCATCACAGAATCCATCATGAATTCTACAGTGTATCAGAGGGTGCTTGAGCAACATGTGAGACCATCTGTAAGAAAATTAAAGCTGAAGCGGAACTGGACCCTGCAACATGACAATGACCCTAAACATACCAGTAAATCCACCAAGGACTGGCTGAAAACTAAGAAATGGAGAGTCCTGGAATGGCCCAGTCAAAGCCCAGATCTT
>JACXGI010005265.1:14393-39098 GCA_016801175.1 Esox masquinongy | reverse complement strand
TGGGATCTTTCTCCTCCACATGACCAGTGGCAGGGAGGCTCTGCCAACATCCCTACACCTCGTATATGGTGTTCAGCAGGTGGGTCGGTCTAGTGGCAGAGTAAATCCACTCCACATTCAGGACACCACCCGTTTTTCCACTCAGGGAGATAATGTCTCGTGTGATGTGTGAGAAAGCTTGCCGCAGAACAGCATGACTTCCTCCTCACTTCGAGAGATATTGTATTCATTTCCCTCAAAACCTTTTGAAAAAAATGCACACATTGGAGCAAAAAAATGTTGCAGAATTGTATGGCTGGGACCAAATCTCCCACAGCTTCTAGCTTCATGACAAGCTGAGGAGTAATGTCAAACATATCAAGCCTTGTTGAATACTCATGTCCGAGTTTAACTGGTTCACCCAACTCGCTGGCAACAATAAGATTTATGTCCATGATTGCTGTGTGTCAGTGTGTGCGTGGTTTATTCATTAGTGTAAATGTATGGGGGGGGGTCCATTTTCCGACTTGCCAGCAGTTGCCTGTGTTGCATCTCTCATAGAACTGTTCATGTTTAGCTGAGCACATTTTGGGTCTTTCCCTTCCAGTCCAGACCATTTCAAAAAGTCATCCATTTCAAAAAGTCTGTTCGATAACAAGCTCCTTCCTGGAGGTGATCAGAACGTCTCGCGCACGGACACACAGGCTGGAGAGGCTAGGGCAGGACATTTTGTGTTTTATTTCACAGCCATCATATCTTCTGTGCTTTCATTTAGCCATGAGGTAAGGTTGTGCAGTGGAGTAATATAGATAGCATTTACCAGTGGGTCTATTTCTACTAGATAGGATGCATGAACTCATAATATATGGTTTGTTTCCTAACATTTAGAGGTTTCTTCTCATAATGAGCAGCAGATTCTTAATAGGGCCAATGTTTTAATACGTCAAATAAAAGAGGGGCCTAATTAGTGAACATGCATTCATAGCAAGCAAATAATCTTGACATCGCATTTATTTTGTTTCCAATCTATATTTGCAGCGGTTGCTAATTAGAAATCATTAATCTGTTTACAAGCACTTAAAGGATTTCATTCCCGAATACTACACACGTGCTATATCCATTTTCAGAATTGTGGGTAATCCTGTTATTCACGGATGCCTGTGTGTTTGTTGTAGAAACATGTTTGTTTTTGTCACTGTGTCAGTCTGACTGTTGTTTCCATCAGTATGTCAGTGTTTGGTGACATTTGTTTTGTATTGTCAGTGCGCTACGGGAGGAGTGGCGCTTCAAGCAAAAAAGGCTAAAGGGAATCCTGAAAAATAACAATTGTTATTTTAATTAATTTCATTTTATTAATTTAGCCGACGTGCTTATCCAAAATGACTTCCAGTTAATATAGATAGGAAGTTTAGAAAAGAGAAACAATATGAAAGCGGAGACACTCACTACTGTAGGTTGCTTTGGATGAGTGTAAAAATGACATTCATCAAATGTGACCATATATCACACAAAATATACACATTTTGTACTAGTTAATTGAACAATAAATATATAGCGTTCTGCAACCAAAAACGTAATTACACAGAAAAAAGTAGGTATGTATTAAAAACCTGACAACTGTTAAAAAATTAATTCCAAAAGCCCAGTAGGAATCTGAATTCACAGCCCCATGCCCATCACTCATTTCTATTTCATTTCCATCCCATTTGTGATACACAAACAAATATCCCTGTGTTGATTCTGCCACAACACCGTTCATCACCCCAGTCAAATGACCCTGTAACTGAGTCAAAATGGCAGTTGAAATGCACAGTGTGCTCTGTTGTAATGAAGCGTTGTGTGAAAACCTGGGGACCCATCCACTCAGGAAGGACTGAGCTTATGTTATTAGTATCAACACTAACAATCAAGGCAGGAGGCTCCAGGGTGCTGTATTGAGCCTTTACAACACCACGGGTGACACTTTATGAAGCCGCTCCCGGGTTTAATTGAAAATAAAAAATAGAACATGATTGATGCATGACAGATGTCTTCCCTCCTGCGACCTTTGCTGAAAACGGAGCATCATGATTCAACATGTCACGTAATCCCACTTGGCGACATGACACTGTAAAATAAAATAAAGAGGGGGAAAATGCGGAGTGTGAGGTTACCTGTATTGATTGCAGCCTCACTGAGGTTGGTCTGATAACATTACACACAGTGTTTGTTTTGCTCTAAATACAGTCCTTGTTTGTCGTAACCCGCGGTTATTGATGGAGCTATTAGTTCACGACTCGGTGGCATTTTAAAACGTGACAATACCGCGCCGTGACTCAAATGTTGCCGCTTGTCCGGTCATTCTTCAATGAGTTTCTTAAACGTGTTGTTATGGCGACAATGACACATTCGTCTTTTGAGCAAATGCTCCCCATTTGGCTGTTATTTCCTACCCACCAGGTGTTGCTGAGGTATAGGCGGGCTGCATACGAGAGAGGGCAAGGGAAGCTGCAACCGCAATCTGTGGAGGCTACGACACCTGCTGTGCATCCGCTGATTACTACAGAACTCCAGCATTACAGCCATTTGAGAATGTCAGGTGTGAATATCATGTAATTTAAATTCTAATTTGCCCCTCACCGCCTCATCTTCCTTTGTTAGGAGAACTACAGTGAATTTGCCAGCACACTAAGTTCCCCGTCACATTCCGCGCGAAATGTTGTTCAATCAAGGAATACTACACGTTCCACTTCCCTAACCAGGGATTTGGGTAAACCGCTATTTGTTTGGCGGAGGTGAAAAAAATGACTTCGGCTGCTGCAAATGTGGGTTTCCTTTTGGAGCGCAAGAGCAAGGTTTTCAATTTCACCTTCTAATTCGAAGCCAAATTGACATATAATTGGGTCCACTGGGGTGTTATTGAGACCTACCTGAAACCTGTCACCCTGAAACCTCATCCTAAAACTCAAAGATAAATTGACTTGAACGCCAAAGAGAGACACTCAGAGCAATGGCCGACCACATAGGTACAGACAGAGAAAACGAGAGATCTGTCATGTAAGATCACATTGATCCACACAGTGCTAGTGAACAAGTGGACATCTCTCTGATAACTGACACAGGATTACTGACAATAGAGGAGTATGGTATAGAAAGGCATCGATGATATAGAAAGGCATGAAGAATGGTAGAATAACCTAGGGAATAGAATGAACACAGTGTGGTATTTTGTCCCAGTAAACACACTAGAAACTGAGAGCGTGTAGTAACAATAAAATTGGAACAATGGTAAATGTAGAACAATGATCCTGTCATGATTCATACGTACTACCTGAATAACATCAAAGGAATTGATTTCCGGTGCAGAGAAAACAGTCTAGGATAGGAATAGATTTGTCAGGTTTTTCCTATTTCCCTCGACATTAGCAGATGTGTGCCTTGGCTTTCAAACAAGGATCTAATTACCTAGGCAAGAGATTACAATGTTTCACCGCACAACACTGTAACCAAGGGGATCTGTGCGTGCTTCTGTCTAGGGAATGGATGTCGTTGTGTACACGAAACAAGGAACACACCACACGTGTCCGGAGAGATATAGTGAAGGAGGATGAATAATCGCTAACGCTTTATAATAAGGTAACATTTATAAAAGGGTTAATCAAAGGGTTATAATTACATTATGACAGGTTATTCAATCATTTGTAAATCCATTATAAATCCATTAATGAGCAGTTTTATCACACTGGTCAAAAGTACAATAACTGATCAGTGATTGCCAAATAGTGAGCCAACCATTTTCAAATGACCTGCTTATTAAATGACTCATTCTGTATCCTCATGCAGCCTGCTGTCCTGTACAGCACAATAGGACTTATTTAGACTTTTGGGTGTGATGTTTTCACTGCACTGTCCCACGATTACAAAACATTTGCTTTTTGCGTTCTACCGAAAAGTGCAAATGTGGCCTGGCAAAATTTGTCAGTCCAATCAAAAAATGTGAACCCTTGCCAGATTATTTCAACACGCCACATGAATTCTGTTGTAATATGTGATAATGATTATCTTTGGTAACACTTTGTTTTGACAGTTCCAAACGTGTGTCTGTAGACATTCTACAGATTATCTACTTACCATCAGTGACATTTCAACTGACCCATCTACTAACCCTCACCATTACCTTAACCTTAACCCTTATCATAACCCAAATTCTAACCTTAAGTTTTAACCTTCTTTTTTTAAACTCTAACCCTAAACATAGCAAGCAGTTGCTTGTCAACAGACATTTTGTTGAACGTTTATTGATAGTGTTTCCATCTACAGAACACCTGCAGATGGAAATGTGGACACTTATAATGAAGTGTAAACTTATTTTTAAAACTGTTCATAGGTCTTTAAATAAGGTGGCCTTTAGGCAGTTATATATGTAAGGATGACAGATCTTCAGTCTTCTACTATGGGGCACATGGCGCACACAACTACATTCCTTGAGATCATTTGGCAGGAAACTAACAGTCTGCCGTTCTCCCACGGCATGCCACCCTTCCCACAGCCAGACAGTATCTCTCAGTGAACACAAATGCCCAAGACTGTGAAGGCAGAGGCACCACCTTCCGTCGCTGTGCCCTTAACAAGGGCGCTTACTGCTAATTGCTTCTTTAAGTCGCTCTGGATAAGAGCACCCACTAAACGACTCCAAATGTGCGAGTGTATTCAGAGAAGAAAATTCCAATGTAGTCGTATGTATCACATGTTGCGTAATTGTTTTTGTCTGTAACTCTGTTATAATTTGTTCACAGCTCTACCACTTCGAAGTAAGGTAGCCTTTTAGCAGGCGTACATGTTGGTAAATGTTTTATGGAGGATTTGAGAGTTCACTTAGAGTTTAAATACTTCCAGGAAGTAGTTAGGTACCCCTGTGACAATAATGGTTAAATTGATTTAATCAACCTTAAAACTTTTTTTTTAATTTTTTTACTGTTACTGTATAAGGCATCGATATGCGCTCCCTCACTACAGAAAGCCGTCGCATTCAAGAATGCTCTTGGTATCAGTGATTCCAGAGGTACATTAAAATAATAAACATCAACCCCCAAAAACCATCTACAATTCTGTTTAGGCTCATGCTCCTAGTAAAGGGACTTCCATAAAGGGACTTTGAATGTGTCCTTTGGAAACATCCCGCACCCCTAAGTACTGTACTGTGACCAAGAATGAACTGCTCTGTACCGTACCGCACATGACACAAAGCAAATTGGTCCCACTGACAGCCACATTGTTATATTAGCCACAGTGGCCCGTGGTTTTCTGACAGGTTTGGGGCCAAATTGGGAAGAAAGTGCAGTGACATCCAATTTGAAATGGGCAACGTGTAAAACCATATTCCTCCTGACATTTCCCACGTGACCCGATGGAGGTCCCCGACTGAGACAGGTCCGTGACTCTTGTCAGTGCCATTCGTAGCTCAGGGAATTGACGGGGTGTTTGGCAAAAAACGACAAGGCTCTGATTAATAGACACCCCTGGCCATAGACATTCATCACTCCAATTCTGTTTGGCCATATTCAGATGGATTTGAAGTTATCTTGAAGCGTTGTCATTTATGAAAGGAATAAAGGAAAAAATGACATAAACAGGTGAGGGGAAGGAGTCATCCTAACACCACTGTCAATGTCCCCTCAGGCCTGGGTCAGTTTTATGGGTTATGCCTTTTGGGCTGAAAAAAGAATCTGCAATGTTAGGCCATTTACCTTTATAGATAAGTATCAGAGCATGATTGATCTGTTTTGTTCACATCAATAAACTAATTATGTATATTCTTTCCCGATAAACAGCACAATCTACAATAATTGAATTTGTTTTCTGACAAACTTGCCTGACCTGAGCTGAAGAAGTGTAAACCCAGCAAACTGCCAGGGGTCATGATACAACATTCTGACACTGGGTGAAAGGCCTTACAGCTCATTTTTGTTTGCAGCAGGGTTAATTTTGGAAGCTCTTTAGTCATTTTAGTTGTTTTTGTTTTATCAGTCTACTCTAACTCTGGACAACAGGTCTACTGTAGTTGGACAAGTCTGTCTGATTGTTCCCCTTATGAAATAATGCATGTTTTGGCCATCTTTTACTTGTCACGCGCACAAAGTAATTAATAAAATGCTAAACTTGAATCACAGACTTTCAACTTAGACCTCTATGAAATAATGCATATTTTGTCCACATTCAGTCAAAAAGCATTGTCCAACTACATTAGGGCTGTTGCCCAGAGTTTTAGTATACAGATAAATATGCAAACCAAGTAGAACTAAAACAGGTGACAAAATTGACGCTGGATTATATGGAAACGAATGACAGCAAGGATACACATATGCGTAATGAATGTAAAATGCTAAATGGGTTATAGGTTGTTCTGCTCCACATTTTTCCTTTGGTTGAAGCTCAGACGTTGCGGGATTCATTATGGGCTTGCATGTCACGTGCAGCCCATACCAGGTAGTAGTCCAAAACCGATGAGGAATAAGCCTTTTTGAATACAGCACTAACCCATGTACTGTACCTTATGATCACTGGTTTCCTCTATCCGATCATTAGAACAAATTTTGCGACGTTCCACTGTACAAATGCATATCGTTCTTCATGCAATTTGCACCTGTTGTCAGGACAACAAAATGTAGCCCTGCTTGGATGAAACTGCGAATGTGCTACATGTTTATCTTGGAATCCTGATGGTGTTCTTGCCAGGGTTCAGACCTCTCTAATAACCTGTTTTGGCTGCTCTAGGTGGCCATGCCACCTTAGATAAGGGTGTAATGCTGAGAATGGCTGACTTCCACCAGGCGAATGGAGTTAACTCCCGGCTAGGAGATGTGATTTAACAGTTGTGCTGCCACGGTGTGAAATAAGGGGAATGAGCTTCAGCCTGGGTGACGTACTGAGCTACCTCTCTCTGAAGACTTCTTGGGCCTGTGGTAAATGGGTCTTGTCATGTTACAGAGGACTAAAGCATATAATGATGCCCAGACTTAAAAAGGACAGTCTGGAGTCCCTCGTTAGAATTCAAATTTTAACTATAAATAAACAACTGTTTATTATATACTATATCGTGGTGGCGGAAAGCCTAGTTGTTAGAGCGTCTGTCCAGTAAATAAAAGTTTGCAAAATTGAATCCCTAACATGGCAAGGAGAAAGATGTGTTATTCTCTCCATGAGCAAGAACCCTAACCCTTCTTGCTCCCTGGGAGCCTGTTGTGGCAACTGCTGAACTTGAGTTAAAAATAAACCAAATTTCACTATGAACTTTTATTCAGGTGGTTACAAAATGAATTGAATCAAATAAAGAACCAACTCAAAAAAAATGTTATGTTAACAAACCTTTGTGTGTGTCTGTCTGTTTGCATGCATGTGTTTGTCACCGAGCTATGAAAGAACTGGAGACAGCTTCCAAAATGGCTGACCATTTTGTTCAACTTAATCTACTCGTTTTCACAAATGCAGATTCATGGTGGCTGCCATTGGCTTTGGTTGCCTGCCAGAGCTAATAACGAGCACAATAGCACATAGCGGGGACTGGAGCCCAAAGCTAGCAGTGATGTTATCATCACGTCATCCACAAACATGTCAGACTTTGGTTCAATATACAGTGGTAATATATTGGGCTGTGAGTAATGGAAAAAAAATTATTCCCAAGGAGAACATGAAAACTATGTTTTGTGGATTTTTCTGGAGCAAACGTGTGCAGTAGGTAGACCGCAACTTGAACATACTTTATGTACATTTATGATAGTGTCTCTCAAAAATAGTCATCCCTTTTGCTTTACAACATGAATCGCGTGTTTTTGCCAATGATCAACATAAAAAAGTAAATAATGTCAAAGTGAAAAGAAAGCAAATTTTTCTAAATGAATTACAAAAAAAAAATAAAAATTATATATATATCATTGCAATTGATTGATTGATTGATTGATTTCAGGTATATACACCATATTATTTCAGGTTAAATACACCTCTGAGAGGTCGCACAGGTTTGTGCTATTTTTAACAAAAAACAGATAATGAAGGAACATTCAATGCAAATCCATAAGTAAGTTTCTTCAAAAAAGGCATTGAATATCCCCAAGTGCATAGTCAAGTCTATTATTTAGAAATGGAGAGAATATGAAAAAACTGAGAATCTGTCTAGAACAAGCCATCCTCAAAAACAAAGTATCCGGGCAAGAAGAGCACTGGTGATAAGGCCACCAACTGGCGTATGGCAACTGTAAAGAATCTTCTTTGGCTGAGCTGGGAGACACTGTGCATACTGCAACAATATCCCAGGTGCTTCATGAAAGTGACCTTCATGGTAAAGTGGCAAATTGAAAGCCATTGTTGAAAAAAACACATGCTAAAAAACACGTCAAATCTTGGCTAGAGTATGCCAGAAGGCATATGTGAGACTCTGAGACCAAGTGGAAGAAGATTCTAAACGTTTTGGCTTCAGCGCTATGTGCTGTGTTTGGCGCAATCCTTTACACTGTATATCATCTTGAGAACACCATCCATACAATGAAGCATGATGATGGCAGCATCATGATATGGGGATGCTTCTCTACGTCAGGGACTGGAAAGCTTATGAAGACGGAGGGCAAAACAAGATGCAGCGAAGTACAGAGAAATCCTGGAAGACGTCTTTAAGAGAACTCGGACTTGATTCATCTTCCAGCAGGACAATGGCCCTCATTCATGAAACGTGCGTACGATCAAATTTCACCGACAGAGCTTCTATTCATCAATATTATCTTTGTCGTATCCTTACGATCAAACTCACGTCTGGTCAGAGACCGTGAAACCAACGTCAAAAAATAAGATCATGTTTTATTCGCAATAAGACCATCATTATCACGAAGAACAACAATCGTCACAGCCTCAGTAACAACCACAATAATTATAATAATAGGTAATATAAAATAAGATGACGAGGAATATAACACATACAAACGTACCACAATATTAAATATCGTATCACTACCGTAGGCTATTATTGTATTATTTATTTATTTCACGTTATTCTGCATTTTCTCTGTTGTTCATGCGCTTGTAAGGTTTCAAATGCCTTTGTATGTAATGCGCTAAACAAACTTGCTTTGCCTTTCCTAAGTCACTCAGGCTGTATTGACATACTTGGAGATCATAAATAGTCGTTATAATTTTGGTGGCTGGTATCCTGACTAGCTAACATGTCTTAAATTGACTAGTGAAAGGATAAATAAACCAGTAGTTCTGGGTCGAGTAGTTACCCTGAGGATGGCTGAGCTTGCTCTTCTAAAGGACTTCGGCTCTGGGCTGAGACGCAAAAGTGTTTCGTAACTGCGCTGATTTTGTCATGGAAAATGACGAATGGTTTATTAGCCGTTTTCAGACTATTATTTATGTTGCAATCTGTCAATTCATAGGTTGCTGATCGCCACACCCGCATAAATAGCGGGTGTGTCATATGTAAATAAGTACAGGTGCAACGCGTTCTTGCATCCACGGCTTTATCCGATGTATCAATCTGCGATGACATCTACGCTCATTTCGACCCAGTGCGACAGTTTCGTGAATCACACTTAGAGATGATCTTAAGTCTCTCCCAACGGTCGAATGCAAGATCTTTTCTGAGAAGGTTTCATGAATGAGGGCCATTGACCCCAAACATACAGCAAAAGCCAATTGAGAATATGTGGAAAAAGTTGCTGTTCACCAAAGGTTGTTGTTCACCAAGGTCCTGTCCAACTTGATGGAGCTTGAGCAATTAAGGGCAGAAATGTCTCTGTCCAGATGTACAAAGCCACTGGATAATGGGCTGTAATTGCTGTCCAAGTTGCCTCTACCATATTTTTTTATTATTTAATTTGGAACAAGTTTTAGATTAAATTTTTCAGGTTGACATTATGGATTTTCATTGTGTTCATCAGTAGCAAGAACTCCTAATTAAATCAATTTTCATTTCATGATGTAACACAATAAAACACATGAAAGTCGAAAGTGTGTGAATGCTTTTGAGGTCCACTGTAACTGACTGTAGGAAAGGTTACGAGGCATGCAATGAGGAAGTGATTTAGCTGAATGACCTTGAGTTTGGAATGTTGGCTGTAGTTAGGTGGTAGTAGAAAGAAAGAATTGTGGTTGAAGTCGTCAGATTGGGTGTTCATTTGGAGGGTCTAGATGCTTTAGGGAGCATGACCGTTTGGAATGGTTGAAGGAGCTTAATGTTAGGTGGTGGCTGAAGGATCTAGATCAGTGGTATTCAAATCTGGACCTCTAAGCCAGTTCTACTCCATTTTTTCATTACACACCCTCTAATCTGGTAATCCTAGGTAAAATTAAAGCTAGGTGCTATTAAAGATGAGGTAGAACAGAAAAACAGCAGGCTCCGGATCTATCTAGGGTGAAATTTGAATACCCCTTATCTAGATGGTTCTGGATGGTTGAAGGATCTAGATGGTTTAGATGGTTGGTGGAGCTTGACTCTTGAGTGTTAGAGAGGAAGTTCTCGTGGTGTCTACTCTCAGCGTAATGTTAATCCCCTAAAATGACAGGTGAGAACCCAGCAGTGTTAGAATCGATGTGAAACGTACAAAGTGAAGCCATCATATGGATTGGAAGTAAATATGAAGCTTTGATATTGTCGTTGCAGATTAAGTGGGATGAATGTTTTTTTTGTAGTGTATCCAGATGTGAAAAGCTCTCTAGTGCTCGTATAATAGCTTATATTCATGATCATGAGGTTCAAGTTTGGTGAAAAGAAAATGCCTTTGAAACAGACTTAGCTGAAGTAAGCTAGATTAAGCATGGCAAACTTCCTGTAACAAAGACACCTTGAGGAACTAGCCTAGGTGGGGAAGGTGCCACATATGCATGCGCCGTGAATAACTCCTAAGATGGGAGAAACCTTGGAATGAACTGTATGGAGCAGAGGCAGACCCAGTATGGAGAACTAAAGGAGGGAACCCATCCTCTGCGGCTGGTTAGAGGGAGTGAATAGACAGAAAAGAGAACACTGCGTTAATCTGCAAGACATCAAGGAGGCGCATATCTGCTTTCTGATACAGAATGCAATAATGTGTACTCAACTCACCGCCCGTAATAAAATGCAGTGCACTGTGATCAACTGTATCCAATGGTTTTACCGTAATTGGCAGCTGCAACTGCCTGTAACAATGATATTGCTTTTCAAATCACCTCGTTTTTTTAGGAGTGACACTCATTCTAGCCAGCTATCCTTAGCGTCCATAACGTGTTATAAAAAAGCTATTATTTTTTATATTGAGGTGGAGTGTTCTTTCTGTATTTTCCCATTCAGCTGTTAGCTCAATGCTCTCAGGAGCACAAGGGAATTTTGAATCCAAAATGTTATAGAATTTAGCTTTTTAACTCTGGCAGAAAATTATAGTCCAGACCTAATTTATCATAGCAGTTTTATTTTATTATTTGGTTTTGCTTTTTGGAGTGCTTTGGATTTTTTTCTGTAATGAAAAGTGCTATAAAAGTTGAATAAATGATTGCTGTTACTATTAATCGACCCTGCTTGGAAGTAAAACCTTGCCTTCTCAGCTTTAATAGCCAAGGTCAGGTTTCTGAAAACACAATCTCAATCATTAGGTGGGAACTAAGCTGTGGTCAAATGCCTGAGTTAGAACGTGTGCTTTCTAGAGGAATCTGAATGATGTGCTAAACAACTTTTTCCCCTCAGTCAAAACGTGTGCTTTCTAGAGGAATGTGAATGATGTGCTAAACAACTTTTTCCCCTCAGTCAAAAACACACAAGACATAAGTCTGACTCTAATAATAACAAAAAAATGTTCATGATATAATTATGGTGCTTGGACATGTAGTTTACTTTATTTATTGTGAGCGGACCGTGTCTTTTTGTTGGTTGCTTTTAAGCGGGAAGGTGGAAAAATAATGAGTCAGATGCAGGTTTAACACAAAACAAACAAGTTCTCCATTGAGATTGCCTTCCTCTTAAACACACGCGCGCGCACACAGCCAAGGATGTTCTCAGTAGTATAACATAAAACTCAGGGATAAATAAACAAGGTAAGAAACTTTTAACTCTAACATAAATCAAGGGTGTGGCACCGTCTTAATTAGAGAGCTCGCTTGCGGTGGCGGTGCGTATCTCCGCTTTTCACTCAACGAGAGGCGGCTTCTTTGATTGTCCTCGCTGGTACATGTTCCACATGGAGAAACCACACGTCTTTCTTTCCCGGAGCTCTCCCCACAGGTGAACCGCTCTGACCTTTTTATATGGAGGAGGAGAACGGGTGATTAGTGCCTCCAGGTGTGTTTGACTGATTGCCTTTGTTTAACCAGGTAAGCCGATTGAGAACCAATTGTCATTTGCAATGATGACCTGGCCAAAGCCATAACATATGCAATGATGACCTGGCCAAAGCCATAACGTATGCAATGATGACCTGGCCAAAGCCATAACGTATGCAATGATGACCTGGCCAAAGTAAGACAACACAAAGTTACACATACACCGATCAGCCAGAACATTGACCACCTGCCTAATATTGTGTAGGTCCCTCTTTTGCCGCCAAAACAGCCCTGACCCATCGAGGAATGGACTCCACTAGACCTCTGAAGGTGTGCTGTGGTATCTGGCACCAAGACGTTAGCAGCAGATCCTTTAAGTCCTGTAAGTTGCGAGGTGGGGCCTCCATGGATTGGACTTGTATGTCCAGTACATCCCACAGATGCTCGATTGGATTGAGATCTGGGGAATTTGGAGCCCAAGTCAACACCTTGAACTTGTGTTCCTCAAACCATTCCTGAACCATTTTTGCTTTTTGGCAAGGGGCATTATCCTGCTGAAAGAGACCAATGCCATCAGGGAATACCGTTGACATGAAAGGGTGCACATGGTCTGCAACAATGCTTAGGTAGGTGGTACGTGTCAAATTAACATCCACATGAATGACAGGACCCAAGGTTTCCCAGCAGAACATTGCCCAAAGCATCACACTGCCTCCGCTGGCTTGCCTTATTCCCATAGTGCATCCTGGTGCCATGTGTTCTCCAGGTAAGTGATGCACACGCACCTGGCCATCCACGAGATGTTAAAGGAAACGTGATTCATCAGACCAGGCCACCTTCTTCCATTGCTCTCCGTGGTCCAGTTCTGATGCTCAAGTGCCCGTTGTAGGCACTTTTGGCAGTGGACAGGGGTCAGCATGGGCACTCTGACTGGTCTATGGCTACGCAGCCCCATACGCAACAAACTGCGATGCACTGTGTGTTCTGACATCTTTCTGTCAGTACCACCATTAACTTTTTCAGCAGTTTGAGCTACAGTAGCTCGTCTGTTGGATCAGACCACACGGGCCAGCCTTCGCTCCCCACATGCATCAGTGAGCCTTGGCCGCCCAATGACCCTGTCGCCGGTCCACCACTTTTCCTTCCTTGGACCACTTTTGCTAGGTACTGACCACTGCAGACAGGGAACAACCCACAAGGGCTGCAGTTTTGGAGATGCTCTGACCCAGTCATCTAGCCATCACAATTTGGCCCTTGTCAAAGTGGCTCAGATCCTTACACTTGCCCATTTTTCCTGCTTCTAACACATCAACTTTGAGGCCAGAGAGTTCACTTGCTGCTTAATATATCCCACCAACTGACAGGTGCCATTTATTCACTTCACCTGTCAGTGGTCATAATTTTATGGCTGATCAGTGTATATACAGCTCCGGAAAAACTTAAGAGACCACCTTTTTCTTTCCTTTCCAAAAAAGTTGAAAAGCACTGTTTTGAGTGAGGAACAGAGGCGTTCAATTTACAGTGGTCTCTTAATTTTAACCCTTCTCTTCCTCACTCAAAACCTTCCTTTTCGACTTTTTTGGAAAGGAAAGAAAAAGGTGCAGTGGTCTTTTAATTTTTTCTGGAGCTGTATACAATTGGGTAAAAGCAAAACTACTTCTAGTTCTTTTTTTCCCCCCAAGTCAACAATAAAAACATTTCCCATAAACTAGTGTAACTTAAGCTAAAGATGTGAGGAAACATTATATTTGGTTTGTTTCAATGCAATGATCACAGCTGTGTACTTGACACTTTTACCCGACAGTCTTACTTGACCTGCCACCACCGCACCACCCTCCAGTCTTCCCCCACCTTGACCTGCCACCACCGCACCACCCTCCAGGCTTACCGCACCTTGACCTGCCACCACCGCACCACCCTCCAGGCTTACCGCACCTTGACCTGCCACCACCGCACCACCCTCCAGGCTTCCCGCACCTTGACCTGCCACCACCGCACCACCCTCCAGTCTTCCCGCACCTTGACCTGCCACCACCGCACCACCCTCCAGGCTTCCCCCACCTTGACCTGCCACCACCGCACCACCCTCCAGGCTTACCGCACCTTGACCTGCCAACACCGCACCACCCTCCAGGCTTACCGCACCTTGACCTGCCACCACCGCACCACCCTCCAGGCTTACCGCACCTTAAAGAGTCAGCTTCCAGTTTTCCCGTCCACTACCATAGAGGCAGAGCCCACAAGAAAGAGGGGCCAACACATTCTTAGCGTAGACTGCTGCGCAACTCGGAAGGCTGGGATTTTGGGGAAGTTACCGGTGTCACCGATAACATTCGACAATCTACCCTTTCCATTTTAGTGTGACACTTCTGGTCTCAGGTGGTCGCTGTGGCATTTACAGTACAGCACGGTTGTTTACAGTAAATTTTGTTGGTTTGTAAAATGGATTTTTAGGGGACATGAGTGTACAGTTACAGTTGTGTCTAACTGGGTCAACCCAAAAAGTTTTAAACCCCCGGTTCTAAAGGCTTAAGCAGTGCAGAGGAAGGAACCAAACAGCTTATTCCCCTATCGCCCTCCCCACTCTTCTATACCATATATTGGATTAAAGGAAGATAGAGTTGGGGATGGAAATGGAACGCTTTATTTAAAGCAGCTCGCTCCCTCAGGAGTCAACTATGGGGGACACTGTCCCTTGGGAAACTCTCTTTTTTTGTTCCAATGTTCACAAAGCCTTGACTCTCTCTCCAGATCGCTGCATATTCAGAAATAGATGCAAAAGGGTGACTGGAATAATCACGTACAATATACAGGAATGAGCGTGGAAGGCATGGTTCGAACATTTGTATTTTTGTCTCGTGTTTGCTTTGTTTTACAGTCAAAGCTACTTAACATTGATTACTGTTTGCAAATGTAATCTGCTTGCCATATTGATTCAACCGTTTTACATTAAGTTGATTCATCCAATTCTTATCCAGAAGGAAATGCATGTTCATATGGATTCATGCCTGACTCACTTTCTGAGCTAATGTCACAGCGCCCCGTGCTCTCAGAAATCTGTAACCACGTACGGACAGTGTTCCAATGTTTTTGAATGTGACACATTTGTTTGTGGGATTGTAGAAATTACCAGAACTAGCCTATTAGAGTTCACACTAGACACATGCTCCTAAAACAAAAAAAAGGCATAGACATCCCAATCCCTTAGGGAAGTGTCAGGCTCTGCCTGCTCCATGCAGCTCAAACAGAACTCCATGTCCCAAAAAAGGATGGTTTGCATGAATACAGCAACACATTCTGTCTTTCCGTTGCCTAATATGCAATATCCAGTTAAATCTGCTTGTCTTAAATGTTGGGAAATGTAATATCATAATTTTGCATCTGATCACTGATCAGAGATCAGAATTCATTCCAAAAACGTTTGATGATAAGATTTTTAAAGAGAATACCCTAGGTCTTTGATTTCATTCAGCAGTGAAATCGATAACAAAGCTTCTCCTCAACCCTGTTTCTGCAAAAAGCTGGGTGTGGAGCTGGAGAAGTGTAACCACTCTGAAATTCATACACAGAGATGTAGATGCAAAGACTGAGATTTATTATTTCAACTATGTTTTTGGGTTATATAATGTTTATGTACTTTGTTCACAAACACTGGAGTAAAACAAGCTCATACTTTGGATTCTGCTTGGAACCAACAGTAAAACTAAACTCATGCAGCATTTAGAAGTTATGCTCTTCAAGAATCAATTGATAAATATAATTAATTTATAGGTTCAAAAATCAATGTAGCAACTCCTGTAATGTAAATTTAATGGAGGAGCGCACTGAAAGGGAAAAGCAAGGAGACTTGACTAATGTGGAAACCAATATAACATTTTTGAATTGGTTAACATTAGGTAATGGTTAGGGTTAAGATCGGGGTTTGTGATACATTATTGACAGTTGGCTGTCAATAGGATGCTAGCCTGCTAATTCTCTCAGTCTGGCTTATGGGAGAAGGCCTGTTCTGTCACAGCTTTCCCTGCTCATATAGCGTTCCCCTGTCTAACAGGCTCCACTTACCTGCCCTGCCAAACAAATAAAACTTGACCTAAATCATTCTAAACACCAACAGTATTAAGAAAGGAATTTATTTTACCTATAGCGATTACCAGTGTACATTATTCCGATAAATGGAATATAAATAAAGCATCCAGTTGCTTTAAAGCTTGTGGTCGTGACAATTTGAAGTGAGAAAACAGTGTTCGTTATGTACACAACTTACTCCACGCAACACATTCAAAGCGAAAACAAGAATAAACTAGTAAAAATACAATACGAAATACTTATGTAAAAGCCATGAGTCAACAGCCTAAGAGCTTTGCACACCTGGACTGTGAAATACTTGCCAATCATTCCTTTTTAAATTATTTAGGCACTGTCAGAATGTTGGGAAGCACGCCTGAACTTGCATGTCTTCCAGCTGATTTGAGGCAAAAAAGTATATCTAAGCCACTCGGAAACATTTGCTATCTTCTAGGTAAATGACGCTAGTCTAATTACCTTGGTGTTGGAGGTTATTGTCTAGTGAATTCCTCTCCCGATGAAGGGTTTTCCTCCAGGATTCTGCATGCAGTTAACTCCGTCCTGTTTGTTTTTATCCTTTAAGACGTCGAATGGGGCCGGCACTGGTCTTTTGGAAGCCTTGGGTGCGATTCGGTTGGGGATAACCTCACAGCCCAAACATTGCAGTGCCCCCCCCCCGCCTCAGTGAAGGGGACGTTTAGGGACTCCTAGGGAAGTCAGCAACAGACATATAGCTAAATAGGAAACCAATGTAAGTCTGGGTTACAACAGGTCCATCTAATCAAATGCCTGGCTTGGGCGAAGCTCCAGCTGTGCTCAATACATTAGTGTAGTAGGTGCAACAGCGCGTAAGGCCTGTCAGGAAATTGGCAATTAAAACCTCATCAGAACATGTCGATGTATGCCGTTTTCTGACAAGACAGAATTCCTTTGATTCTCTTGGTTCGCTTCATATTTTCTGCAGTTTTGCAAGCGAGCACGTGGAACAACACACTGTCAAACGCACCCTGCCAGGTCTGAAAACAGCGTTGAAATGTAAAATCCATTCAAAGTGTTTTGGCATTTTCCAGACCTCCAAGGGAAGAGGTGCACTGATGGGATTTGGGAAGTATGACAACGCAAGGCTAGTAGACACCCGTGAGATTATTTTTGGTCCCACTAGAATTGCTGGAAAATTTAATTTCCTGCGATCCTACACGTTTTGCCATGAGCATAATGAACAAGGTGCTGTTTCAACCACTTAGGAAGTGTCAGTTTATAGATTTCCATCTAAATAGAAATGCCCAAAAGTTTTATATTTTTTTTGTTTGTCACAAGATGGTACTTCTGTATAGTTCTAAAAATTTATGGAACTCACCTTTCTAAAAACATTATTTTTTGTATTGTTGAGATATACACAAGGACAGTACATGGTAACAAAAATCATGTTTTATTTGTCTCAGTTTTAGTGCTTTAATTACTCCACAGAAAATCACAGGGAGATGCAACTATCCTTGGTGGATTTGCTAGGACCTCCTGCTCTATGTGTTTGTATGGGTACACACACAGGGCCCTGTCACTCTGAGCCAGGGCAGATCGATTCTCTCTCCTGATAGGCCAGGAAATCTGAGTCGGCACTCCCTATGCAAATAACTTCACTGATTTCACACAGTTTACGTCCTCGGAGTCAGCTTGAGGGGAATTAGGGACGTTGTCCTGACAAGCCTGACTGGCAAATTGATGGCCGACGCATGTGCTACAGCTTAGACACAATTCGATTAAGTTAATTTGATTCAGTCAGTTGAGTGAACCGGGTAATAATGTATTTGCCATCTAAATAAAGTACTCTTTTTGCACATTGTAAATCTGTTGTTTAGTGGTTGGAACATATTTAAATATGAGATTATAGTAAGACAAGGATGTTACATGCATGCATGCTCACCCCACTTAAATTGCCAAGCTCCAACAAATCCACATTGTCCTCAAAACGAGATCGCAGCTTGTCCAAAAGTGACCTGACCTTGTCTCAAACACATCACTGCAAATCATAATCCCGAATTAAATGTTGCTCTTTCCTTGAGCCAGATAGTTAACCCATATTTCTTGCAGGTCCTTGCTGACCATTACAATGCGTTTCACGTACTTCCTTGTAGTAAAATAATAATAAGAGGTTCAGGTGTGCAGTAGGTCGTTTTGGGAGAGGGACGCACTGCTGTGTTTCTTCCAAGAGGACCGAATCTGTTGTCACACTTCTAATGTCTTCTAAACTAATGACGATTTATCTCATTTTCTGCTGGAACTGAATCTCAGATGGACGGTCATGGGACTGAAGTGGATCTTCAAACTGTATGATAAAATGTCACCGCTAAAGTTAGCGAGACTCAATGGTACATATTGGAGTAAGACACAAACGTGTTGACCCAACAACATCACACTCTAGAGCCTCAACTCCCAATCACTCGACTACTGCAGCGATGGAGCAGTTCAAACTAGATTCAACATGAACCTTAAGTCAGGCTCTCCCCAGAAACTTAGCACTTCGCCCAGCTTGCATCTTAGTGGGAATGGCTTATCTTATACTAGGTACCGTGCACGTTGAGGTCAGCTTGATGCTCAATCATATTAAAGGTTACACTTGAATATCTACAGATATAGCACATTTTTACCAGCCTTGAAAGAATATTAAAATAATATGCTTGTTAAATTATCCAGCAAAATTATCCAGCATCATCATGATCTGGCCAGTCCCAGCCTTTACCAATAGTAAGTCAATTGGGCCTGAATGGATTTGTTAAATGTAATTTCTGTTATTCCACAGCCAAATCATGTGATCCTACACTTACTGAATGCAACCAACACCGCCTTAGGTAGAATAAATATATTTTTCTGTCTCAATTTCAATTTAAAGGGCTTTATTGGCATGGGAAAAAATGTGTTTACATTGCCAAAGCCATTGGGAAACAGTAAATATACAACAGTGAAAAACAAAATAACAGGAGCAAATCTGAAAAAGTAGACATTACAAGTAGACATTACACACAAGTGTAATGTCTTCTAAGTAGACATTACACACAAGTTTAAAATAAAGGATAAAGTTATTTAAAATATCATATTAAAGTCTCTCTCACACATAGATTGAAGTGTGGCAATTTTATGAAGACATACACACGCACATACACACAGAGGAATGGGACAACATTCTTATCAGGTTTTGATACAAAAGCTGCCTAGTTACCTCTACACCGAAAAAAGTTTGATAATCAATACATTCTTCCCTGACTCTCTCTCTCTGACAGTTATGTTTTGTGAAAATCAATTGGTTTCTGTCTTTTATAACATAGAAAGGTTTTTGTATTTTGGATCTGTAACATTCAAAGAATGTATGTCTGGAATGTACAGTTTATATTAATTTTTTTATTTACATATATTCATACAGAGAAATAAGCTGAGACCAAGCGGGGTCCTGTATAAAACACATATAAAATGGAAATAAAACATACATTACGAAAAACAATCACAACTGACAATAAAAATACCATTTATAAAAAATGTAAAATGCCTTATAGGCACTAAAGCATTTAACTCAAGATCACTCTGAATGACACCATGAGTGTGGGGCAAAATATTCCAAAGCGGTTTTGGCCAGTTCAGAATATACCCGCAGTATATTCAGCACTATCCAGTCTTGAGAGCGTTTGGTAACTGCTATTCTTAAATTGAATTTTGTCTGTTAGATAGTCAGGAAGATTTTGCATGACTGCCTTATATAGCTGTTAACCAACGTCTGGCCCTTCTAGACTCCCAGCCAACTAAAGCATATGACAGACAGTGGTGAGGGCTAACATTTGCATCTGGGATAAAACGCACTGGAGACTGGATCCAGAGATTTGAATACAGAAGCTGAGGCTTGCATATATAGCATATCACCATAATCTAGTAGCGACATAAGTTCCTTGCACAATATCTTTTCTATGCGGACATTGCAGACATTTTGTAACAGTAACAGTTGGAAATCAGCTCGTTCAAGAGATGCAGCAGGAGCGATTAGTAGTGTCATCAGCACAGAAATGCAATTAAATGCAATTTCTTAAAGAGTTACATACTTCATTATTAAATAGAGTGAACAATATAGGACCCAAAATTTAAGCCTGTGGAACTCCTTTGTGGGCTACAACATTTATTTTCATCCGCTACAATAGCCTGTGTTCCTTTACTAAGGTCATTTTGAAACCAGAGGCAAGTGTCCTTGGACAGGCCCAATGAAGACAGCTTATTCAATAAGATTGAATGATCTACTGTATTGAACGCCTTCGACAGGTCAGCAAACAGAGCCACACGGCTTCATTGCTCACCGAAGGCTTTGACAATATCATTTACAACCAGTGTAGTTGCTGTGATGGTACTCTGCCTAGGCCTAAAAGCAGACTGAAATCTTTTCAAAATGTTATTTTGTGATAAAAAGGAACATAACTGTTTATTTACCAATGCGTCCAGGATGTTAGCAAGGGATGACAATTCAGAGAGAGGGCAAAGGTCAAGGCTACTAGTGTCCCCAACAGTATACAGTGGGAGCATGAGTGGTTTTCCAGACTTTAGGGATAAACCACAGGACCAACCAATAAGCTTGGATCTAGCATACAAACCCCTTTGTTTTTCATAGTGTCTAAATCTGGCAATGAATCAAGGACCTCTTTTTCAGTTAACAGGCTCAATGAAAACCCTTTACTCATAAAACCAGTGTTCATGCATAAAGACTTGATTTTCATGAATTTGGAAGGACGTCCGTTACAGGTAGATAGCATATTTTTATTTTCTGCTTTTGCTTTTGGAATATATTTTATACATAGGTTTCACAATGTCTTAAAATTCTAACAGTCCATGCTAGAAGTAATTTCTGTAGCGTTTGACAACACCAAAATAATTTTATGAATACCATCAAGTATTTAAGAATTAAACAGGGGATTGGATATGTTCTTCACTCTTATTCTCATAGGGGGATGCTTGCCCGCTATAGAGGTAGAAACACTAGTGAAATACTGTACTGCTAGCTAGGCTAGTTCTGGAATGGCTGAAAAGCAGTCAAGATAGATCACTTTGGAAAAGGTCTTGCAAAAAAAAGCCTTTTAAAATTAAATCTAAAATTTCTTTTAGTGGTAAAATGTGTTTTGACCTTTGAAAATACTGACTTCTCTAATGCATACAACTGGACAATGGTCGCTGATATCTAGCAGAAATCCACAGCTTGCCATATATTTTTCTGGAACATTTTTTCAATGTTCACTACCATTCAAAAGTTTGGGGTCACTTAGAATTTTTTTTTTTTATCTTTTTGTTTTATTAACCATTCTGAGATGGGGTTTTTTCTTGGCATCTCCGTCTAGAAGGCCAGTATCCCAGAGTCGCCTCTTCACTGTTGCCATTGAGACGGGTTTTTTGTGGGTACTATTTAATTGTCACGATTTACAAGTGTCTAGGAAGTAAGAGTAGGCAAAACAGAGATTTCCAAAACAGGCAAGTTTATTTAAAATGTTGGTTATTGTTTGTCAAACAACAAACAATAGCCGACAAGGACTGGGTGAAAAGGACAGAACTAAATACACAGGCAAATGAGGAAAGGGGCTCTAGGTGAGTGGTAACACAGGGGTGTATGATGAAACTGATTAACTGAACAGGAAATACCAAATAAGGACATGAAGTACAACAGAAGATCAGAAGAGGGCAGGTCAGGACAAGGAACAGGACAAACGCCTGAACAGACATAGGAAACGGTCGCATTAGGCTGGAACCATTACCTTAATGAAGCTAATTGAGGACCTGTGAGGCATATGTTTCTCAAACTAGACACTCCACCGTATTTGTCCTCTTCCATAGTTGTGCACCAGGACCTCCCACTCTTTCTTTTCTGGTTAGAACCAGTTTGCGCTGTTCTGTGAAAGGAGTAGTACACAGCGCTGTACGAGTGCTTCAATTTCTTGGCAATTTCTTGCATGGAGTAGTCTTCATTTTTCAGAACAAGAATAGATTGATGAGTTTCAGAAGAAAGTGCTTTGTTTCTGGCCATTTTGGGCCTGCAATCTAACCCAAAATTGCTGATGCTCCAGATGCTGAACTAGTCTAAAGAAGGCAATTTTTATTGCTGCTTTAATTAGCACAGCAGTTTTCAGTTGTGCTAACATAATTGAAAAAGGGTTTTCTAACGATCAATTAGCCTTTTAAAAGGATAAACTAACCATTGGAACACAGGACTGATGATAATGGGTCTCTGTACGCCTTTGTAGATATTCCATTAAAAATTAGCCGTTTCCAACTACAGCAGTCGTTTCCAACATTAACAGTGTCTACACTGTTGTGACACCTGCGCCATCTGCTTCCATTGCTCCCCCTGCAGGAGGCAGGCTTCAGCGCTCCACGTCGCCGGCCTTCTGACACCAACGCCCATTTCATCAACTCATCACACCTGTTGTCTCGTTTAGCGCACCTGATCATCATCCAGTCATTCCCCCTAGTATATATGTTCCATCTGCTCCCTTTGTCTTTGTGTGTTATTGTCTCGCCTGTACGAGCAGAGTTCAGCTCATTAAATGAATACTTCTCATGAAACGACTCCGCAGTCCGCTCCTCCTTCTTCGCAAACCAGAGCTGTCCAGTCCCGCAGCACCGGTCGTATCACCGCCTCCCCAGCCTACATCCTCTAGAGTGGGAGCGATGCACATTCCGCTCCCTCAGGACTATGACGGGGCGGCAGACTGCTGTCAGGGTTTTCTCCTACAAGTGGACATCGCGCTCCAGGCGATTCATCCTGCGCCGACTGACGCTCAGAAGATCTCCTCGCTCATCTCCTGTCTGTCCGGCAAAGCCCTGGAGTGGGGCACCGCCATATGGAAAACCGAGGGGTCCATCCAGGGCAGCTACGGCGAGTTCGTCCGCCGCTTCCGGGTCGTGTTCGACCATCCTCACGAAGGAAGAGAGGCGGGCGAACGGCTGTTCCACCTACGGCAGGGGACGAGATCGGCGCAGGAGTTCACACTGGAGTTCCGAACCCTGGCAGCGGGTTCTGAGTGGAACGACCGGGCCCTTTTCGACCACTATCGCTGTAGCCTTCGGGAGGATGTCCGAAGGGAGCTGGCGTGTCGGGACGTGGATCTATCATTTGAACAACTGGTGGAGACTTCGATCCGTCTCGACAACATGCTGGCAGCCCAAGGACGTCCTGGCGACAGCCCGATCGTTCCACCCCACCACCTGGACACCGCCGTCCCTATGGACCTGGGGACAGCTACACTCCCGGGCAGAGGGCAGGGAGGAGGAGATCAGAGGGGTTCAGCGAAGCGTTGGCTCCAGAGATGACAGGCACGGCGCTTCCGCATCACCCCAGGTAGCTCATGTCCATTCACCGTTCGCCTTTCCACTGACTCTCTGCACCGTCCCTGTTGAGTTCCCCGGGTTTCCGTTGCTTTCCCAGTGTAAGGCGCTGGTAGATTCAGGCGCTGCTGGGAATTTCATCGACAGGGCTTTCGCAGTACACGCACGTATTCCCCTTCAGGTCCTCACCAGCCCCCTGCCTGTGAGAGCGTTGGATAACCGGCCAATAGGGTCGGGCTTTGTTAGTGAGTGTACTATCCCGCTCCTTATGGTCACCTGCAACCAACACCGCGAAACCCTCTCGTTTCACGTTATTGATTCCCCCACGTTCCCTGTAGATTTGGGTTTCCCCTGGCTGTCTCTCCATGACCCCATCATTTCCTGGTCTAGTCAGGTCCTTTCGGGGTGGTCGCGGAAGTGCCAAGGTAGGTGTTTGGTTGTTTCCGTGGGTTCGACCACGGTGGAAAGTCCGGACAGTGCTCCCGCCGTGCCAATTCCTCCCGAATACAGGGACTTGGCCGAGGTCTTTTCCAAGGCTAAGGCTACTGTATTACCGCCTCATAGGCCGGAGGATTGCGCGATAAACCTCTTAGAAGGGACCGCACTCCCTAAGAGTCGTGTGTATCCACTGTCCCGCACCAAGACGGCGGCGATGTCCGCATATGTTGAGGAAGCGTTAGGACAGGGATACATTAGGCCCTCGAAGTCACGGGTCTCCTCGAGTTTCTTTTTTGTGAAAAAGAAGGACGGTGGTTTGCGTCGTGTGTATCCCATGCATCGATTATAGGGCGCTGAACAAGATCACCATCCCGTTCAGCTATCCTCTTCCCTTAATCTCTGCGGAGGTCAAGAGGATGCACGGTGCCCGCTTTTTTACAAAATTGGACCTCAGGAGTGCCTATAACCTGGTGCGTATCCGGGAAGGGGACGAATGGAAAACAGCCTTCAGTACCACCTCTGGCCATTATGAATATTTGGTGATGCCGTACGGTTTGATGAATGCTCCAGCAGTCTTTCAATCTTTCATCAACGACGTTTTTAGGGACATGTTGTGCGAAGGGG